>JABFFC010000260.1:0-103324 GCA_013623535.1 Fusarium penzigii | reverse complement strand
TTTTACACATAACACTCCCTTCCCCAGACTCAACCCTGCGTTGTATCAGCTGTACAGTTTTGCATTCACAGTCATGCATGTTCTTGACTCGAAAAGAACCAGCCCTCGAAAGAGTAAAAAGAAACACAATTACAATCACAAAACCCTCTTCATTCTCACGCTGATTGATCATCAGCCATCACCGCCATTAGAGAAACACCAACTCGTGATATGAGCCACAAACCAAAAACGAAAAGAACTCGCCTCTCGATTCGAGACCCTAGCAACGCCTTGACCTCTTTTGTCCTCTTTCTCTCCCCCCCTGGGTAACTCCACAAGATCGAGCCGAAGCCGGGCCCAACCCGTTTCCGTTCGGTAGTTGGCGCCCCTCCCCCAAATTCCATCCCTACACCCAAGGACCAGACCAGACCGTCCCATCCCATCTCAACGATTTTGTTTTATTTACGGCCACTCGGCACAGACAGCAGGCAACCCGCCACTGTAAGCATTTCCGCCTTTTAACCTTTCTACTAGTCTCTGGTCGACCAAAGGTTAGATCCGTCATAACGGCCAATAGTGGCATCCCGACATGAAGCCAGGCTTGACGCAGACCTGCTACCCAAGTCTCCTCGTACCCGTCTCACTTCTCTTTCCTTCTCTTTCTCCTCACAAAAGCAGCCTAGTTGCATGTTTTTCCCACCAGGCCTCTTCCCTGTCTTTATTTAATTCTCCCGCGAGAGCCGTCCACATCGTCAGTACTGGTATTACCACAACTGCATTAAACCCCTGCATTTCCCTACTCATTCTTCTCTCCTGCGTTTCGGACTTCACTATTTTTCTCTATCCATACTCAACCAGCGACCATCCCGACATTCACATCCAACCTCAAAACAATGATTCCTTTACAACACCGAACAAGATAATAACCACCAACAAGGAGATGCCATGATCACGCTCCTTTCACCAAACTTCGTCTACGAACCCGTCACCACAAACGATCTCATCATAGCTTCCCTCGCCTGGGGTTTCACCATTGGCTTCGGCTGGTTAACGACATGGACGGCAATACGACAGACAACGCAGGTGTATAGGCGACATGGGAAGAGGGTCTACAAGAATACATATCTACGCATGGTTTGGGGGGAAATTCTGGTCTGCCTCATTTTCGGAGTCATTTGTTTCTTGCATCTTTTGGATTATATACCCCCGAGTTTCGCATTCTACTTTACTATTCGTATGTCATCCCTCCCTTCTGTAGTTGGGTCTCGCCATACTAATTCTTTTCAGTCACTACATGGGCTCTTCAAGTTCAGTTCCTACTTCAAATCATCGTCAACCGATGCTCCATCCTCCTCACCGACAAAAAGAAAGCCTGGCGTCTAAAAGTCGGCGTAGCCATCCTCATCACCGCTGTCAACATCTCCGTCTACAATATCTGGATCCCTGCACGACTGCAAATCTCCCACAGGTATATCTGGATCAACGAGTGGTGGGATCGGATCGAAAAGGGTATTTACCTTCTTGTCGACGGCGCTCTCAACTTTTACTTCATCCATATCGTCCGCGTTAACCTTATTATACACGGCTTGACCAAGTACAGAAAGCTTGTACACTTCAACATGTTCATCATCGGCTTCTCCCTCAGTATGGATGTTCTCATTATCGCCATGATGAGTCTGCCCAATACCTTTGTGTAAGCATTCATCCCTCCTCAGGATTCAGTGACATCATCTAACAAACCCAGATATATGCAATTTCACCCCCTCGCATATATTGTTAAACTCAACATTGAAATGTCCATGGCCGACTTGATCGGAAAGATCGCCCGCGACAAACACTGCGGCATCATCAACGACGGAACATTCAACAGTTCGACTACCGAAGGCGGTCCCAACGCCAACTACGCCGTGACGATAGACTACGACTCCCCAAACTCACTTCTATATAACCAAGACACTATCAATTCCATCACCAAACCAGGGAGAATACACTGTTACATACCCATGAGCAACTTCAATCACCGCCGACCGGCCGAGACGAGGTCACTGACGCCCGACCTATGAGGTTTCACATAAAAAAAGCATTCTTGTATATATATCAACTGAACATATTTCCTATTGCATTCTTGTCGAGGCTGGTTTATTATCATTATCATTATCTTCATTCATCTGATACCCATATGGACGGGATTTCTTTTGGAGTACATGGTGTCGAGGCAACTTGGTCTGGAACATTCGTGAGACCAATGGATCGGAATGGTGAACATTCATTGTTAACAACTGAAATAAGATTTCAACGGCAACATGCCGTTCCTTCAACTTACCATTGCTATGAATATTGAAGCCTTACCATATGCGTGGGTACCTATCTGACTGTTCGTCTTGATCAACGTTCGCAGCCGACAAAACTCTATCGATTCGCGTTGACCATCGCGCTAAGCTTGCGCCGTACATCGGACGGGATCAGACGGCATATGCCGAAGCATGACAGCGATCGTAATTAGTTATCAATTAACAAGTTGTTTCCAGTTATGTACTCAATCAAATCAGCATACATCGAATTCATCAGCAATCATTAGCCATGTGTCGGTCACTCCGCAGCGGCATGTAACGTCATGCTCGGCTTCCCCCTCAATTCGGTCCTCTCCCCCTCCATATGCTTGGCTTGCACAACGAGTAAACTCTTGTCCGAGGTGCCAGAACGTTTAATCTCTCTGGCGAGATTGGCGGCAACGGCACCCAGAGTACCAGAGATGCTGGCGGATCCAGAGCCAGAAGAATCACCCGTAAGGCCAGCGATGGATCTGCCTATAATAAAAATGGTAGCTCGCTTGTCATCCCTCTGTGAGTCGAGGAGCTTTGATGCAATGGAACCACTGTCGCTAGATAATTCAGTAAATATGACACGGCCGGCGATTTCATCAGGGACCGAGGCTCGGATTCTGTCAAAATGTAGATGCTCCTGGTCATCCTTCTCAGGTAGCGAGATAATCTCAACCTCAATGTTCTCGTTCTGGGCAAACTGAAGAGCTAGCCGTACGGCGTAGATGTCGTCATCGTTTCCAGCATACAAGACGCGAACAGACTTCTTGTGTCGGCTCTCACGTGAGTGGAACCGGATAGCTGTCGGGTCTTGCACTTCTGATCGGCTAAAGGTGGATAGTTGGCGAGTAAGGGGCTTTAGCTTGTCGCCAGTGCTGACCGGCTCGAGGAGAGTGCTGTCAATAAAGACGCCAACAGAAGCGACCGACTTGGAATGGTCAAAAATGTTGGACATGAGCTGGGCAAAGTCGCCGTTGGAAAGAGGGTCACCTCGGGTGGCGCTATAGAATGAGGGGAGTTCAGAAATGGTGCCGGTCTCGCTCCACGGCACCAGGATTAGATCGCTCTTGAGCTTAGTCGCCTCAGTAGCCAACGTCTCAGCAAAAGAGTCTTCGGGAACAACCGAAATCTGGCCAGAAATGACAACATCACGCGACGTATTGTTGGCGGATGTACCAAAGGCCTTGATTATGGGGTCGTGCCCGGCATATTCCTCAATCTCAGAAACCTTCATGACGGATGAGTTTCGCTCACTCAGGCCCACCAGTCGACAGCCGTGAATGCGGAGAAGAGGCTGGGGAATTTGTTCTTCGGCCACAAGAGTTTCACCAGGACGCACAGCACTCTTCTCGTTCCCAGGCTGCAGTTCGGCACCTGACTCTTGTGCCTCTACTCTCTTTTGACCCGCTGTAAAGAGGGAGACGGTGGAGAGTAAGCTCGAGAGGCCATCGGTTCGGAGGTAGACAAGGACACGACCGGCGACGTCCTTTTGAGTATCCTCATCTTCACCATTATGCTGCTCAAGAGGGTTACCGTCCCAGTCAATCTTGCCCTGTCGCCAAAGCTCAAGCTTGCGCTGGTAGGATGGAGGATAGAGCCAGCTGGTGAGGGGGGCGGTGATAAAGGTGGTGATGAGAGCCATGACGACAAAGATGGTGAAAGTTCGGGTGCTGAGGATCTTGGCTTGGAGACCAATGTTGAGGACGATAAGCTCGACAAGACCCTTGCAGGACATGAGGGTGCCGATGGTGAAGGACTCGCGCCAGACCAAACCGTTGAGTTTGGCGCCCATGGTTCCTCCGAACAGCTTGGTGAAGAAGGCAGTGAGTGTGACGGCAAAGACGTAACCCCAGACGATGCCGCTGTCAAGAAGGGACAAGTTGGTGTTGATGCCGGAGAGAGCGAAAAAGAGCGGGACAAAGAGAGTGGAAATGAGATCCTCAATCTTTTCAGTCAGTTTGATGGCAAAGCCTCCCTCGTGAGGGCACATCAGGCCAACCATGAAAGCGCCAAAGATGGAGTGGACGCCAATGATGCTGGTGAAGAAGGCTGAAGCAAAAACCATGAGGATAGTCAATGCGACGACAGCTTCTGTAGGGCCATTCTCTAGACTATGGGTCTTGCGCAAAACCCACATGAAGCAGGGGCGTACGGCGTAGGCCAGGAAAAGTGCATAGCCAACCGAGGCGAGCAAGATGTAAACGGCGGTAACACCAGCGCCCGAGTTGACGAGGGTGACGCAGAGGGCGAGAAGAACCCAGCCAACAACATCGTTGACAATGCCAGAAGTGAGGACGATAACTCCGACATTAGTGTTGAGAAGCTTGAGAGCGGTCAAAATACGACAAAGGACGGGGAAAGCAGTAATGGCGATGGCGACACCAATGAAGAGAGCAAAAACGGGAAAAGTAATCGGCGCCAGCTCTGGGTCATCGCCGAATTGATGGTACAAGCCATAAGCTAGAGCCACTCCACACCCAAAAGGGATTGCCATATCGAGAGTCGCGACACCGACGGCAATGCGCCAGTTTCGAAGAAGGTAGACAAGGTTGATCTCCATACCAACGAGGAAGAGATATAGGATGAGACCGATGTTGGCGGCGAGCCGGAAGGGAGCCATGCCCTCCTTTGGGAAGATGGCGGCGGTGAACCCGGGGACACGACCGAGAACAGATGGACCAAGTATGATTCCCTGGTAAATGATTGTCAATGGTTTGCTATAGCGGAAAAGGGAAGATGGATGGATGGATAGGTAGCTAGCTTGAACTGGGACGTCTTACAGTAATGACTTCAGCAATGACTCTTGGCTCGCGAATCTTACTGAGAGGCCAGTAGAGGATACGAGTCAAAGCAATGACAATGGTGGCCTGGATTATGAAGAGAACGACTGGGTCAGAGGGGTTGTAGATTGTCGGATTCATGCCTTCAAAGATGCCACCCTGCGACGGAGCTCTGTCGCCCGTCGCAGCAGCTGCTGCTGCGGTGGTTGTCGTTGACATGACGAACGTTTGACACGCAGCTCGTCAGCAAGCGACAAGAGGGAGTACAAGTTGTTGTAAATGGGCCAAGAATGGGGACACAAAAGCGCAAGAGAAGTGATGGAAAAGAGGGAGGATTCCCCTTGAAATGAGGAGGAAAGAAAGACAGTCGAGGCGGGGAGGAGGAAGCGCTTATTTAACCGGACAGGGAACTCTGAGAGATGAGTAAAGAAATCAGATGGTTGCCGGAGCAAAAAGTTCCAACAGGATCGTAGGGGTCCTCCAAGCTCAAACCTGCACCTTGGCCATTCCCTGTCTTCTGCATGTGCTTGCATGTGGGTGTGCGCCTTTCATACTTGGTCTTTGTCTTTCATGTTGGTTACTGTTCAGTGGCTGTCAGACATGTGAGCACACTCCAGGAAAATCATGCTGGAGAGGAGACCACATCTGGGGTAAGATGCGCTAGCCAAGAGATCAAACTGTCCATGATGGCGCATCCCGTAGTTGATAGCGAGCGATGAAGAAGACCAGATGATTAGAAGTAAAGAGAGCTTGTTGAAGTCAAGGTCGTATTTCTTACTGCTGACATGATTGATACAGGCGGGGTCCAGGCAATCAGGGCAACAATCTCCCCGCCATAAGCTGCCGTCTTCTGTGGCAAGTGGGACCTGTCGGAGCTTTTACAGTGGAGGCTCTTGTGTAACGGAACATTAGTGGGGGGCTCATTACATTACAGGGGATCAGCACTTGTTAAGTCGCTAGAATTGTGTGGCCCAATCCACCCGACACCTTCGTTCTCTGGCTGCCTTGCCTAGTAGTAATCTCTGACCTTTCAACATTTCTTGTTATCCTATCCGAGCTGGATGCTTCATCAGCTCATATATGTGAACGGCGCTCATCCCATCTCGGGTGGTTGACCTAATTATCACTTGTCGTCCTTCAAGATGGTTCATACAAGAAACCTCCGAGTCTCGACCGCTTATTCTCCTCTGAAAATATCTCATCATCTGCAAGCATTCGGCTTGTAGCGGTCAATGTCAATTCAATCCGTCACTCGATCACGCTTGTCTCGGCTTCGCAATCCTACCAGCCTCTACGTCCCCTGTCGATCTACTCTACGGCGGGCGCAACATGCAACTCTCATGCCTCAATCAATGGACCGGATACGCCACCAACTTGCCGGTGCTATGCGCGTCTCTAAGCTGTCCAAACAGCACCCTGACAGAATATATTGCTCTTCGTCCAAACGACAAGTGGCACATCCCGCCTCGACTTGACGAGCACACACCAGAGGCTTTTCTGTCCAGTCTTGCATCCAACTCCATGTTATTTCAACTCATCCTCTTCCAAGTACCCTAGTCGTAGTCACGATAACTAACCACTCACAATATTACCACCTCAACCTTGTCAGATGCAACCCCAAGCTCCCTCCCTCCCAAAACAGGATGTGGTCTGTGTGGTCTGACTAGCACAAACCGTGGGGATTGTGACAGCCTCTACCAACAAAATACTCCATCTCACCATCGCTCTTGCATCCAATTCTCGACATTAGCTTGGTCTCTTTGCCCTCCTTCAAAAGACCAACCCCTGCAATACCTTCTCAGCCTCTTATTCCCCTTGTGACCATAACATCATGTGCATCCGCCTTTACGCATCCCTCCTCATTTCAATTCCCATCCCAAACTTGTGGTCTGGTCTTTGAACAAAGCATTGATCAACTCCCCGCGTTTACCCACCCTTTCAGCCTGGGCTTCTGTGTGGAGGTCTTAGATTTCCTCACATGGTCATATCAAAAGACTACCCGTGATCCAAGCTTGTCGGTCATGGTGGGGTTCTTGCACCCGTTCGACTTGTCTCTAATCTATCTATCTCGGTCTGAGGTGATTGAGCTCCACGACGGGCTACACCAACAGACTCACTGGTCAGTTCCTGAGCCGGATTGCCAATCACCATGTCGACCATGAGCATGTGCTTGGTCGGGACTGAACTTCCCCGGATTTTAAACTGTCCAACGACAACCCTCAATCAACATGGTTCGTAAAACCCCGGCCTGTCAACTTGTTACTCTCGTTATCACTCCCCCTCATATCCTCCACTCATATGCTCTCCTTCTCACGAAATCCCACTACCCCACGATACCATCGGGTGAACTCTTACCAGCTCCACCATTCCCCAGCTTTTCCAACCCGTCAACCATTCATTCTCATCTTCCTTATTACCGGATACGTCTTGGCTAGGATAAATATTTTGGCAGATCGAATGCTTTTTATGACTCACAGTTTTATCTATTCTTCAGTATTTAATACCAAACATCTTGAATATTTTCACTTTTCGTCCTGTAAACACCAACCATGTCTTCAAAACTTACAGTCGCCGTTATCGGCGTAGGCGTCATCGGTCCTCGTCACGCACAAACTGTTGTCAAGAACCCCGACACAGAACTCGTCGCAATTGTCGACCATAAAGAATCTAGCCAAGAGGTCGCAAAAGAGTTCAACGTGCCGTTCTTTCGAGACTTTCCCGAGCTTTTGGAATCACCCAGTAAACCCGACATCGCCATCATCTGCACTCCCAATCACACCCATGTCCCAATCGCAAGGGATCTAGCATCGGCGGGGGTGCATGTGCTCATTGAGAAACCTTACTGCACCGAGGTTGAGGCTGGTAAAGAGCTCATTACCCATCTGGAAAACACAGGCGCCAAGGCTGTGGTTGGACATCATAGACGCTTCAACCCATACATGGTCACAACCAAGAAAATTGTATCATCCGGATCCCTAGGCAAGATCATCGCCATCAACGGCGTCTGGACAACATGCAAACCTCCCGAATACTTTGATCTCGAATGGCGAAGAGGCTCAACAGGAGGTGTCATCCTCATCAATCTCATCCACGAGATTGATCTCCTCCACTACCTCTTCGGACCCATCATCCGCATCCACGCTGAAAAGACGGAATCCCAGCGAGGATTCGACGCGGAGGAAGGCGCCGCTCTCACAATACGCTTCAAGTCCGGCGCCGTCGGCACCTTTCTCCTCTCGGATAATGTCCCATCACCGTACAACTTCGAGGCAGGCACC
The DNA here is from genome assembly GCA_013623535.1 of Fusarium penzigii. Classification (NCBI taxonomy): domain Eukaryota; kingdom Fungi; phylum Ascomycota; class Sordariomycetes; order Hypocreales; family Nectriaceae; genus Fusarium; species Fusarium penzigii. The sequence goes on along the minus strand of JABFFC010000260.1, from coordinate 94,966 downwards.
GGTGAAAACCCGATTATTCCTAAAGTCGGAGAGAGCTTTTACAGAATTTTTGGAACTGAGGGCTCGTTGAGTGTTCCGGATATGACGACGTGGTCGTACAAGGGGAAGAAGAAGTCGTGGGCGGAGGAATTGGTCAAGGAGACTACCCCCGTACCGGAGGGCGTCCCGTTTGAGCTCCAACTTGAGCACATGGTGAGAGTCGTGCGCGAGGGTGAGAAGCCGAGCTGTAGTGTTCAGGCTGGGTTGGCTGCTCTGATCGTGGCTCAGGCTGTCAAGGAGGCTATCAAGGAGAACACGACGGTTGATATTGAGCCAATGGACTTTTAATTGTTTACAGCCAGCCATAGAATATTCGCCAAAGAACATGTAACTAAATCTATCCCATTACCAAGTCTACATCTTCCAGTTCTAAAGCATCCCAATAGTCAGCTCTAATCACAACCCTCCCCTTTCTATACGCAACACCATTTTCCCGTTTTATCCAGATACCAAGATATATATCCGCTTTTTTATCCAAGAGATAACCTCCATGTTGAAACAAAAGTGCGACTACTTCCACTGGACGGACTTTCACGTCAGGAGATGGAGGGATAACGCTTACTCCAGACTCGTACGTGACATCTGAACGTCTGTCAAGTTCATGCAGGTCTTCGAGATCGCTTGGTCTCAAACTGCCAATGGTCCTGCCGGTATCGTCAAGAAAGAGAGTTTCTGGAACATAATCCGAATCGTTAGGCCCGATGAATGGAACAAAGTATGTTCTCTTGGCTTTGCAGGATAAAAATGGTAGAGATCGTACCAAGTCGGGCCTTGGGAGGCGCTGACTAGATCCACGGACGGGAAAGGGGGATTTAAACTGTTGGTTGGGGAATTGGTGATGTTTGAATACCCATTGTTGCTTCGTGGCCGTCTGTTTAACTTGACCATCACTCTCGTCCTGGTTATTCCTCTCGTCGCCAACATCATTGCCATTTTTCATCTTTGTTTGGAATGGGAATCTCTCCCATCCGTCAGTTGATTCCCACTCAGGACTGTCAGCTTTAACAGCATTCTCATACCACGGTGACTGGATCCTTTCCCACGGTCCATCCGGACTACTACCAGCATGCCATTCGACAATAGGCTTAAATTGCAGTATCGGCGGATCACTCCCCAGAAAGACGTCCGAAACACCAGAGAAGCCTATACATCCATTCCACCCCATCCAAGACCAGCTCGGTAGATGAAAAGTCCGTCCACAACTCCCGTTGGCTTTTCGTCTCACCAAGTATGCAGGGCTACACCACACAATGAACAAATCGAAATAGGTTTCTGGTAACCCCCAGAGAAACCCGCCTTGGAAAGTCCCCGTTAATAACGCAAGAGTACCTGCAATGGCTGACAAAATATCCTCCTGATACGTCAAACTACTCTCTGCGTAGGGCGAGAAAAACTCGTCATAGCGATAGAAGTTGGGGTACCCGTGAAGGAGTTGAAGAAAAGAATTCTTGTCGTGACCAAACACATGTAATTCTTGATCAGGTAAATACATAGGCCGACTCTTGGCCGAAAGAATAACGTTTCGCTCATCATCAGTGTCTGGAACATAACGATCTTCATGCCAGATCTCGCACGAGCATTCCCAGTGAAGAATATTGTTCGAGAAGATGATACGTCGTTTTGATAAGTGGCGTTCTTGAAACGTCCAACCTCGCGTAGCGTAGATCTGTTCAAGAGGAGTTTCTGTCATGGATGAGTACGTCTCAATGACTTGCTCTCCCGCAATAAATGGGTAGATGGCCTGTTCGACAGAACGTGGCTCTGATACTCCCTCGATCCCGAGAACCCCATCGTTGGCATCCCCATCGGCAGCCACTATGGTAGCATAGGCTGTTGAGAAGATCACACCCATCTGTCCAACTTCATGTGCCATCCGTGAAGTATCGTCCTGGGGAATGCAGAGGGCATCAATGTAGAGGTATCGATGGCCTAGTTTTCGAGTAATTGCCATAGCGTGACGCACCGTTGGAGCGACTTGTTTCCAGATGACTGAATCTTCTGCTAAGGCGCCCATTTCCTGCAATGTGGAGAGAGTTGCTCTGGTTGTTTTGAAGCCAAAACCACTACCCCAGCGATAGCTCAGAGCTAGGTATTGCTTCTGACCAAGCCCCGAGACCAGGCACCCGCTTTGCACATCAACAAGCCAGGTTGGTTCAGCAGGCGACAACCCCAACGGATTAACACATTCATCTCCGTGTAGCCTTTCACAGCGCTTCTGCCACTGCACCGCAGTACTCAAATCAATCCACTCAGGGTCGAATATTCTACCAAGTTGCCCGTTACCCGGTTCATCCCGACGGGCCAGCGTTGCGAAAGCCCGCATGTAGGGCAGATTTTCATTCCCATGTTTATCAGGATGGAACATAAACCCTACTTCTCCCCCAGGCCCTATCTTGAAAATATCTGCTTTTGATACCCTAAACTCACTTTCGTCATATGGGAGTGTTTGCCAACTCATGCCTTTCTCTAGTCGACGAAAGAGAGGATCATGGTCAGGACACGGTCGGCTGAAATCAGGCTCGGAGATTTTGTAGGCAAAGTCTTGTTCTTTCGTATAGAATGCGGTCATGAGCTGGTGACATGTTGTGCAGTTCGATGCCGAGAGGGCTGCTTCGATATGGGGAGGGAATTGAGTTGTCATTGTGAGGTTAAGGATTGAGATTTAGGTAGATATATAAAATCGCCTGAATAAGTCCATTTATTAATTACATAATCATAAATCTGCCTTGCGATAGCCCCTTGCCCATGGGAGAAAGGATTCTACGCTACTATCTATGCGCCCAGTTAAACACAGATTGACGTCTAAAAGAGGGTTGCAAAAAGTGATCAAACAAGTCTTAATTCACTACCTTGCTAACACCTCACCAGGAGTTATCGTTTTCCACGCTCTTCTGCAGCCTAATTGATCAATCCAAAATCCCACTCCATCGTCCATAGATTTACCAGATTTCCGGCGTATACTCAACCTTCTGCCCATCACCATCCCATCCTCCTCTTTCTATCCAAGCCAAGGAAATCGGATGGATCACCTCAATCATCATGTCCAACTGTCGAATTCCATGTCCATGTGTCTGAAGCAGCTCCTTGTCAACCTTTTGAAACTTATTCACCCGAACTCCCACATCCCTTCCGGAATGGAGCGTCGAGACTTGATCCCATCGGCTCAACACCTCGGGTTTGAAGTGAACCTCTGATGAACCAATACATGAAATCTCCATGATACCGTCCCGTGCCTTGTGATACCGGAAAAGACATGCGTGACCTTTTTGAGCGTACCAGAGCTCAAGAACTTGTAGTCTCGGCATTGCCTTTGTGGCCTTTGCAGCCAGATGTAAGAGGTCGTCGATCTCGTCAGGCTTGTCCCTGTTTGCGAGGATCATCGTCGTCATTGCAAGGTGAGTCAGGTTACTGAGCGGCTCTCTATGCGGGTACAGACGGAACTGCTCGAAGTAATCCATGGCGTCGACGATGTACGACAAGGATAGAGTTTCGAAAGTTCGCAAAGTAGCCATTCCCTTTGCGAATTTGTACTGTGAGAGCCTGACTGGATGTACTTCTTGTGGGTATGAGTGACTCCCGCCTTCATTATCGCCGTCGTTCGCTGGTTCCGACTCTCCTAAAAGACCTGCTTCCTCGCTGAAATCCTCAAAGAGGACCAGCTTCCTGAGCCGTTCAGGTTTATTATAGATCACAGCATCCGCAAGTTCTACCACGTCTTGGTTAGTATTTGTTTTCGACACGAATAGAGAAATCTTGAGTCCTACCTCTATCGAACCATAATTGATCGTCTTGGTTACCGTGTCTCCAGAACTCGAAGTGCACCGTATCCAGATTGTAGATGGTGTCCAATAAGAATGCCAATTTCGTCGGGTCCATGAACCTCCCTACTTGTCGCCGAATAACCAGTTCTCTTGCACATGCAATGGTCTGTATGGCATCGCCTGATGAATGCAACACATAACTGTCCTTGATGAAGTCATTGATAGCTGTGCGGTCCCTGGTCGGGTCGTACACTCTCTTCGCATACGTCCACTGCGGTATATGACCGTCACCCTCAGCACTGGTGACTTCAACAGACTGACAGATGTTACCAAATGAGACGATGGGAATGGCATACCGCGCTTGTTGGTTTGACTTGACAATGTACTCCAGTGTCACTCTTCGCCCTGCCATTCCCCTCCATTTGGCAAATAAGTCTACAAACTGACCCAGTGCGGTCCTGATTTTCATAATCCTCGGATAGTAGTATCCATCATTTGAGGTTTCATCAGGGTAGTTGGGTGTTGTCCATCCATACCATGGAAGCTTGACGCGTAGACGAACATGTCGGACTAGTTCAGAATGGCGAGGGTCAAGCAGCTCCAGATCGTCGATGTCGTGTTGCGTAACCATCAAGCTTTGAAACAGTCTTGGAGCGAAAAAAGCGTGCCACTCTCGGCAAACTGAAGCGTATGCGCCTACGCTGTCTGTTGTCTTGAACAGGTTTTCAGCGTTGTCGTCTGCGGGTGAGGCGACACGTGGGCCAGCACCATGGGAATATAGAATTGCCTCGAAGATGAGGTCCCAAATCTCGCTTGGGAGGCTATCCCAGTCCATTGTGGATGACGGTTCGGGCAGTGGTATTGGGTGGCATCTGGTGGTTGAAGTGGTCAACCCAGCAAGGGGAAATGGGCGAGAAGTTTCCGACTTATATGTCTTTTTTCCCTTTCTAATATGACAATTATCAAGCAATAAATTTAATGTTCTCAGTCAGGTGCTTTCAATATACTTCTTGTATAACCTTTCGATGTGAAAGCAAAACCTACTTGTAGCATTGAAGTTGGTTTCATACAGTATAAATCTGAAATCAGCGGTGATATAAACTCTAGATGTACCTTCACATAAGTAGAGAGAGTACAACTAAAACCAATTTCCCAAATATAGATATCTATTACACAACAAACCTTCCTCCTCTTTATACAAGGTAGCTACATATGTTATTTTACATATGCATCTCTACACATATGCAGTGCATCACCAGATGTTCTAGCAACAGCATCAGTGATGTTAATCTTTGTTTTAAACAAATTCTCACACTCCTACATTATCAGATACTTTCTACCCTACTTCACAGCTGTCCAGAAATCCATAGTCGCTGCCCTTCTCGGTTGTCCATCCTGCAACAGAAACATCCCTTCCTCGTCGATCTTGGAGAATATGTCCACTGCCGTCTGCCACGGCGTCCGTCCACTCGCATCCTTCACTTGCGGTGAACATCCCGCATCAATCAGCACCTTGATCAAATCTGTCGGCACATGAACCCGCTCAGCTGCGCGGTGAAGCGCTGTCTGTCCATCGTTATCAACACTCCTCACCTCCAGACCTTCCGCGATGAGAGTTTCGACAGCATATGTAGATGCACATCGAGCTGCGACATGTAGCGCTGTGCGACCGTACTTGTCCCTAAACTTTGCATCCGCTCCCCCGTGCAGAAGCACACGACACACGATTGCTGTCGCTGGAGACACTGAGCGCGCTGCCGACAGGAGAGGTGTTCCTGTTGCATCTTCTGCATCGATCTCGGCGCCGTGCTGGATAAGCTTCTGGACGGCATGGATGTTCCCAGCGCTCGCTGCATAATGTAGCGGAGTAGGCCCTGCAAAGGCTTTTGCATCGAGTCGAGCCCCGGCTGCAAGAAGTTTGTCAAAAATTTGCTGATACTGCTCTGATAATTCATTGGTCTCATCGGTTTTGGTCGCAAGATCCAGCTTTCCTTTCCTATCCAGCATAATATGCAACGGCGTCTCTCCATCTTGGTTAGCGGTATCAATGTTCGCTCCAGCGTCGACAAGAAGGAGTGCTAGATCTGGGTGCAGTGACTTGAGGGAAACCATCAGCGGCGTATTTCGTGCCTCATCGTAATCCTCCAGATTTGCGTCATGCTCTATCAAGCTCGAGACCATCTTGGGGATGGTGCTGTGAGGGATCGAACCGCCAACAGCTTCAAGCAACGGTGATGTCCAGCGTACATTTTGTTCAACAAGATTAGGACAAATTCCATGTTCGAGTAAATCAATCACACAAGATGTTAATCTGTGCCTGCACATGAACAGCAGCAGTGATGCGCGCTTGGTCCTTGTGTCAAGTGCTTTCCACAACACTTCATCAGGATTCTCCAAGCGTCGGAGAAACGGTACCATGGATATTCCCGCCGCTTCTGCCACGCGCGCTTTTGGTAATGTGTTTTTGTGACAATGCTTTCGGAGCGTGATGAGACACTCCCACCAGCTAAACTTGAGCTCTATGATGTCGCAAGACGCCATGACAAGAGCCTTGTTGCTCATGCCAATCGGAGAATGTTTGAGACTTGGATCAATAAGACCAAAACCTGGCCCAGTGAGGAAGAACTCTCTAGCCGTTTCGTGGACGAACTGTACTCTTTCAGAGGTATACTCGAGAAGACCCCTAGAGTACGTCTTCATGAATCTTGCGAGGCGATCCTTGGGTGGCGTCGTACCATCTGCGTACCCCCATTGCTTCATACGATCCATCTGGCCCTTGGTATCAGAGGATAAAAGGGCTGCTAGACAGACATCCTGTATATCCATAGCATCCATAAGAAGAACCCACTGGAACAGAGGTAGTGAGAGAGGCACCTCTTCCTTTTTCAAACTCCCACATAGGTCCTCATACAGATCCTCCATGCGCTTGGGAACTCGCTTCAGCCTCTCAACGATAATACTGATGGGCTGACCATGATCGAAATCCTGTAGTAGTAGATCTACCACCAGCACCACCCATAAGAACACACCAGCTGCCTTTTCTGTAAGATCAGATTCAAGAGAAGCTTTAAGCTTTTCCTCGCTCGCCGGGATAAATCTGAACCGTTCGCGGATATACAATCCAATATCTTTCGTGTTGGCTCCTTCAACCATAATTTCCGGGCAGTTGGGAATGCTGATGGTAGGATAGTGACGACTTGATAAGCATATCCTCAACTCAATACCACGTTTTGTGGCAGCTTCGCCAATCTCTGCAAACAGGTGGACGATATCTCGAACGGTGTTGACATCACACTCGTCGAGTGCATCGATCAACAGAAACGTCTTACCAGGCTTGAATTTCACAAACACTTGCTTCAGAAAAATCTCCAACGCTCCTCTCGTCCAGGACCAGTCATCTGCATTAAGTGCCGCTTTTTGCCTTTCTTGGTAGAGTTTGATAAACTCGGCGCTGATGACTCGATCCTGAGATGCCAGCTGGTGCACGAGAGAACGGAATAGTCCGAGCGGTGTTCTTTCAAGTGCCTCACCACGAGCGTTGAAGTAGAACGAAGCGACGTTCGCGTGCCGACGCTGGGTCTGGTTTATGTGTTGCACGAGACTCTTCATAATGGTTGATTTGCCAGCACCTGGCTTCCCCTTGACCCATAACAGTCCATGCTGGGTGGCTCTATCTTGCCCAGAGAGCCAGGATTTGTACTCTTCCGATTCGTAGAACCAGCCGCATGTGTAATCCATGGCGTCTCGAATATTTTGCTCTCGGTTGAACATGGATGTGAACGACAAGGTATTCAGTGCGTCTATGCATTGTCAGCGCATATTCTGCTCAGGATGGAACTTCCCTACCTCGTTCTTCTTTTGGACGATGGAGGTTCTCATTGGAGACTCGCGGCTCCGGAGGCTGTTGTGGCCCTTCCTGGCTTTGGTCGGTGAGCTGAACAACCCGAGCTATCTCGCCGGCGACCTTGATGTAGTTGCCGTCCAGGGGACCACTGAACTTGGTCATGTTTCTATGGTCTCCCTGAAGTGTCTCTGCACGCTCTCGAGGGTCATCCAGAGACGACGACATATCCGGCACGATCTACAGTCGTCAATATCTCAGCGTGCATATACATGGAGAAGTCTCACCTTTTCATTCATAACACCTAGATTCATCCCGCTTGGTGCACAACTTTCCTGAAAAGTCTTGACCTGGAAATTGAAGATCCGCCATTGTTGTAGAAACGATCCTCTCGAAAGTTCAAGTTCTGGCGAATCGAGTCCGAGTGCTCTCAAGATTGAACTGTTATTATCCACTCGCAGAACCGCACTGACTGTCTTCCGGGCCATCTCTCCCAGTCCCGCATACCCGGCACTGCCCCTATGAGGTGTTCCCATAAAGATGACGGATGTGGTTGACTCGACGATATCTTGCAGTCTCACATCTTCCATGGCCTGAGATCTCCGCATTGTCTCCTTGACAATCAACCCGCCGAGTGAGTGCGCGACAAACACAATAGGTCGATGTTGGGGTCTGATTCTTTCCAGTGAATAAAGAAGATCATTTGCATGGCTGAAAAGGTTGGACTTGTTGGCCGCTGAATATCCCTTGGTGACTTTGCTGTCGTATCCCCAGACAAGTATTCTACACGTTGGGCAATCTTTAGGCAAGAGATCTCTTGGCCAGTGAAGCCGCTGGTCATCTGCAGGGTCTTCCCTTTCCTCTGCTGACTTGTACGAAGAGACAGAGTCGCTGTGTCGTCTGAATCCTCCAAAGAGCCCATGTAAACTCATGCGTTTACTTCGTGGGGAGGCACTATCATCGTGTGAGGTGGATCGATGAACATCGTTGAGACCGGAATATGACCATGTTCCCCTAGGAGATCCTTGCAATCCGTGAACAAATACAATACTATTCCAAATCAGTCTCCTAGCAGAGTATGAGTTCCGACGATAAGACCACTTACTCGGCGGCGACCGGCTCCCAGTCTCCCGGGGTGTACACTACCGTGAATCCCGTGGATTGAATAGGAACTCTTCGATACTGACTCATATTTTCCACGTCAACGACCTTTGGAAGATCTCAATCATTCGCCTACAACCAAAACCTTGGACAATGCATGTTGGTCGTGAAGACTCGCAATTTTCAATGCATGCGGGGGCACGGAGGATGCCTTGTCTGGAGTGCCTTGCGGCTGAGAAGCATGACCCCCAATCCAGAAGGATCCTATCAGCAGCAAGGGAGATATCACACGTGATGGATAACATGGGTTTCATGCAAAGCCCTTGTCATTGAAGCACAACAAGATTGGTCGGTTTGCGAGGGATAAATGCTCCGAAATTTCAGCTGGTGATGTGGTATGGTGAGTGGTTTAATTGAAAGAGAAATGAGGCCCAATTGAACATGACTTCAATATCTCAATCTTTTGATGCTAACTCTTGCACACGATACAACATACGATCGACTTGTATATTTCTTGTGGAATAAATTGAGCAAAATGGCCATTTTATGCAATTTACTCTTTCCACCGTAAGGACCTTCAATTTACATCCGCGACTCTCTTCGCACAAGCGAGACTTACAACCTCAGTCTCCTCAGATGGTTTATCATGACACGATGCCATCAAATGTTCTTCCAAACCTCGTTATGTACAATTTGCTAACTCAAGATAGACATTGAAAAATGAAATAGACATGGCAACCCTCTTCGTCCCTCGACCCATCTTCATTTAGCAAATGGATCGAGCTCCGTTACCGCTCAAGGTCCACTTGATGTTAACACCACAAGGTGACTCCCGCACAGAAGTGTTGTCCACCTTGAGAGTGATTGAGATGTCCTTGGTGTTGGCAAACTCAGTTCGGGCAGAAATGCGAACCTCACCGCCTCCGTTGACGGTGCCGCCCTTGATAGCGACGTTGTAGCAGTTCTCAATCAGGATGGCATTGTTTCCGTTGTTGGCGAGATCAACGCTGGTGATCTCAGCGCCGCCGGACTCGGACACGCAGAAGACACCTCGACCGCCGCCACGAGAGACAACCTTGTTGATGTAGACATTGGTGCTGTAACTTCCGCTGGATTGACGACCGTTCTGGTTCGCAAATCGCAGGGTAGCGTAGCCGGTTCCTGTCCCGACGTTGTTTCCGTCAACAAGACCGACCTTGGCATTGACGGTGTTTTGGAGCAAAAGACCAGACTCGCTGACGTTTCGGGCGATGACCTGGTTGATCTCAAGACCGTTGATGTTCCAGGTCTCGACAGCGTGGCTTCCGGCACCACTGACTGTGATGACGCCCATCTTGACGTTGGAGTTGGCAGCCTTATCACGGTCAAATCGGATACCAAGACCGCCGCTCAGGTTCATGGTGATTTGACCAAGGTTGAGGTTCTTGGTACCGGAGAATCGGAGACCAAAGTAGGGGTTTCCAGTCATGGTCAAGTAAGGAATCTTGACATCCGAGGTATCAGTTGACTCAATGGCACCACGTCCACTTCTGTTGGCTGTGTTGATAGTACCACATCCCTCAAACGTCTTGCCGCTCTGGATAGTCAGAGTGTTGGCCCCGATAGATCCGGAGGCAATGACGGAGACACGCTGTCCACTTCCAATTGAGTCAATGGCAGCTTGAATAGCAGCTCTGTAGTCGGAGCCACTATAGACAGTGCTTGAGCCCTTGGTAGCTGTGAAGGAGCTACCGGAGCCAGTGACACGAGCGTCGGGCGTACCAGAACCGCATTGGCCATTGACAAAGGGAACAATGGCAAATGCTGCCGTGACAAGAGAGAAGCGAACCATGACTTAGAGGGATGCCGGAGATGATGGAAGAAGAGATGGGAGGAAACTATGGAACAAAAGAATGATCCACGAGTTCCGAAAACACACCATATATACCCATTCTTCCGACAATTTATATTAAAGGATGGCCATGGTCACGGAGTTGCTTGCTCCGCTACTTACTACTAGCGGTCAACAACACATACCAACATGTCACTTTCACAACAGTCCGTTTCAAGTTGAGGCCGGGGTAGGACAGACTTTGGAATTAAGGTACTCTCGGCAATGTAACTCTACTCGCAACGCAGTTCGTGGAGAAACAATGGGGTCCTCCAGGGGTGTTTCGAACCAGACAAATATCCCGACCAATTTCGTGATTCCGGCAGTTTTTGATGTGAGCTGTAGCTGATTTGGAAGAATGATCCGGGGTAAATGGGTGTGGTACCAGTCTCGGCTTCGGGTCATTTAGTGTGAAGTGATCGACGTGGTGGTTTTTGTTCAGGGTTGGGCTCGGAGTAATGGGCACCGAGGATGAGGTGAAGAGGGAATGCCTCATTTTGGTCTATTTTGTGTGTACTATGAGCTCATTTATCCCAGCCATGACCAAGGACTATTCCATAGACTAGTCTTGAATGAAGAGAGTGATAAATCCATTAGTACGGATGAGGCAGGTGAGCAAATGGAGAGTGGAATCGATTCAAATGCCGAGTACACCATAGACGGAACTCGTTCCGTGGCCATTCTACGCCCTATTCCTCGGACACCAATATATCAAGTAAAGATGTAACCTGGGGTATGCTTTTTTCTGCGTCCCGTGTTACCTTTGCTGTACTTAAGAGTCTCCATCCCTTACATACACGAATTTAAGGACATCCTCGAATCAATCACGAGTTACAAGCTGGATAGGTTCAGCTATACCAAGGATTTGTTATCAGATGACCGGTGATATGGGAGCTGGCGAGACCTTGAACAGTATCACCTATGAGGAAACCTCCCATACTTCACGAGACTTTCCAGAATCACGGCGCCCGTGAAGTTAATAATATTTTTGTAAAAGGGAACTGTATTGGAAACTAGAGAAAGTAGTAATCATCTCAGATAGTTCTAATATTGCCTCACGATCAGGCAGATACTGTAAAAGTCTCTTAGTAACTACTCGGCCATTCATCAATTTATCGACACCGACCATGTTCCTCTCCTCCAAGTCGGAGTATCTTGCATCCTTGTTTCACACATCGTAATAGAAAATCAACTTTAGATGCAAGTAGAAAATGTAAAAATAAGATATTAAGTAATTTGCAGTATCAAACAACTCAGCCAGTACATATGAAAGCCACCTGAACGCCAACCTGCACAACTATCCTACATTATTCTAATCAATACCACATATCTCGAGGCATGGCTCTAGATCAGATCCTTGAGGGCAAACTTCTTCTTCTCCTCCTCATTCTTTGCCAGGTTGTTCACCGTCCACTCCCATAAATCCTCCTGCTTCCCTTCATCGTAGCTATCCTTGCTTGACTGGATCTCTTTGAGTCCCTCAAAATAGAGACCGCTCTTGCCCTCGACATCCGAACCAATGGCCAGTCTCGTCAAGGCTTCTGCAGATTCCTGAGGCATGTGAATGTTAGGTCCAAAGAAAAGTCGCACAAGAGGAATGGCTCGTGGTAGGACTTGACTGAACAGGAATTTGACGAAAGGATTTGCTTCCCGGGCCAGCCCAGTTCCTGGCATCAGACCTGGATCCATAAGCGTGACGGTCCAGTGCTTTCCATGGCGCTTGTTGATGGCCTCGAAGCGACGATGGAGAGCGTAGCCATAGAGCACATTCACTAGCTTGGTGCTTGAGTATCGCTGACGTCCAGGAGCCGTGAGCAACTCTCTAGTTGGACGAGCCGCCTCTTCAGCAGAGATGAACATCGCATCTGGCAAGCCACTCTTTTGCGCAGGGTCATGAGTACCGCTTGAGACGATGACAACACGAGCATTGTCGGCAAGATGAGGACGGAGAAGAGAAAAGAGCAGAGCATGACCAACATGGCTGATAGCAAAGGTCTTCTCATAGCCATCAACGGAATAGTTGATATCTGCTGGAAACTGCAAAGCAGCGTTGAAGACAAGAGAGGCGATCGGTGGAAAGTTGTTGGACTCCCACTCTGCAGCAAAAGAGCGGACCTTCTCAGTGCTTCCTAGGTCGAGAGGCATGAAACGGACGTTTTTCTGGCCCAGTATGTTGTTGATCTGAGTGTCTGTATTGTCTGGGTTTGAGCGAGATGCAATGACGATTTGATAATCCGGCTGACCACGGGCAATCTTCAGGGCTGTTTCATAGCCCAAGCCAGAGGTTGCACCTGTGATGAGGATGGTTCGGGAGTACTTCTGAGACATTGTGAAGGATATGTGAGTATTGTATGGAGGGTGTAAATGTTGATAGATGAGATAGTGATTTATTGAACAGATTGAATGATGAGTAGATGGATGGATTAATGGATTGTTTGGTGTATGAGATGAATTGATATAGAACAAAAGCGAAAAACACAACGGATCAGAGGTAGATTATATACACTTCATCACTACATACTTTCTCATTTATCGCAGTCATATCATGACCTACGGAGTTAAAGGATTTTGATCATTATTTCCCAAACATCGCCCTGTGGTAGGATTCTCTAATCAATAATCATTAATCATCCATGCCTGTGCAGCAAATCCTCCCCCGTCTACAACTCTTATTAGCTGGGAACCCCTCATCACCCTTGCGAATGAACGGTCCCGTTCCGGTATGGCGCAGAACGGCACCGTCGATTTTACTCTGAATCCTTCGAAGCATGGGTACCGTTCCGGCCATGCTACGCTGAGGCGAGTAAGACAATTCTCCCCGAGTCCGTTCGTCAGATTGTGTTCTCCCTCTCAACAAAGCAGGCCTCTCAACGATGGATGTCATCTCGGGTATCTACACATCCGCGAAGGATCCCTTTGGGGACTCGGTTCAACCGTTCACTCCGCCGCCGCACGAATTATTCCATTATTCAGCCACTCATAGAGTTCTCATCTGCACCCAATGTCACTACGCCATCCAGCCCACCGCAATCACTCGTCATCTCAAAGAAATCCACCGTATCTTTCGAGGCGCACGACGTCCCTACATCTCCTACACTGATGGGTTGGCACTAGAGCACCCTGATAACGTCGCACCTCCGTCTCAACTGGGTCAGTTTCCGGTACCTTATCTCCCTGTGGAGGAGGGATGGCGTTGTCTAGCTCAGGGGTGCGACTACATGTGTGCTTCTACCAAACGCATGGAAACACACTGGCCTTCGGCTCATAGTCGCAAGGGTGCTGAGGGAATAGACTGGAGGTCTTGTCGGTTACAGACTTTCTTTCGTGGTAATATGCTACGATACTTTACCAGCCCTCCCCCACCAAACGAACACGTCGGAAAAGTCGTTTTGACTCTACAGGAAGATGTCCTCAAAGCAGATGCCCGTCAGAGGGTTTCATACTCTTCAAATCTTCGAAGGAAATATCAGCTCGATTCACTCGATTCTGCCATTCTGGAACATTACTTTTCTTCTACATGCAGGACATTCATGCTGGATGATGATACGCTGGCTCCAATATGGCTCGATATCGTCCCCAAGATCGCCACCACAAACGCATTTCTTCTTCACGGCATTCTTTCCTGTACAGCTCTGCACATGGCCTATCTCGACCCATCAAAGCGCGAAATCTACACACTCCGTGCGTGTTCTCACCAAGACGCAGCTCTCCCTCTCTTCCGTCATGCCATCGAAAATCCATCCGAAGATAACTGTAACGCTCTTGTCACTTTTGCTTACCTTTTGATCGTCTACGCTTTCGCCACAGATGTCGATGATCCAAAGAGGTCCCTTCTCATGATCGAAAGCCCAGGCTCTGACAAGCTCGAGAGCACATTGGTTCTGCCGTACTGGCTGCACTTTATCCGCGCCGGTTGTGTTATGCTATGTGATGTCTGGGAGAGCGTCGAGAAGGGACCTGTCATGCCATTGGCGATGGCATGGGAAGTAGAGTTCCAACCCCATGATGAGAAACTACCTTACCTGGATCGTTTCTTATCGATCATCCCAAATGATGGGTCATGGTCTGCTGAGAGCACAGCTGTATACGCCAAGGCGGCTATGATGCTGGCAGAGTCGTTTATGCATTTGGAAACCGTCGATGACAGATCAGATTTTAGCACCTGGATGATTCTAGGAGTCTGGCCTATACGAGTGGAGGAGGAGTATCTAGTTCTTTTGTCTGAGCGTCATCCTGGGGCTTTGATTCTGCTGGCCTATTTCTGTGCGATCTTGAAGGAGATCGACGAGCTGTGGTATTTCAAAGGGAGATCAGCCAAGCTACTGATGTCTATTGTCGATGTTTTGGATGAAGAGTGGCATTATTACGTATATGAAGCTATGGAAAAAGTGCTACTGTAGGACATGCCGTATGTCCTCACTTGCTACACCTTTCCATCTTATGTTTTCTTTTTATTGTTATTCCATTCGTTACGAAAGGGTGTTGAAGGGTCTATGATTGCTCAGAGAGAGCTATGCATAACCAGATTGATTGAGATATATGGCTGTTTTAATGAACTTACCATGTCATTATCACTCCTACTCTGTGTTCATATCTGTCTTTTGTCTAGAAATTCCCACTTCTCGTATGACTCATACGCCGCAGTTTGAGGCTACATAAATAACAATAATAAGAGCAGTCCTGTACATTGACTGGCTACTTCTCTCAGTACACAGCTGTAACCCTACCAAGCCAGTCTCTACATCAATCACATCATTCATTTGAGTTAATATGGCGCCCGACAGCAATCGTCTCACCGCATTCGCCCTCGTTACACCCCGCCTCATTCTCGTGCCTACACCTATCGCAGTGTCCATCCCAGCTTATCGCGCCCTGTATGCACATCTTCACAGGGATGCCTCATTTTGCGAAATGGCTTTTGGGCATCATCTCCCAGCGAAGCACTGGAGTGACGAGTATACTAAGGAGATCATAGAGACAAGAGACATAGCAAGGTGTTGGATTCCACGAGGGATGGGTGATTTTGCGGTCGCTTTACGAGAGCCAAGTTTGGAAACAGATTTGCATGGAAGAAGTTTGAAGAGTAACCTGGACTTGATGATCATCGGAGGAGAAGAGTTTCAAAGAATCCTTGGATCGCATAGTCTACACGTCAACACCTTGAAATGGGTTGGCTACGCCGGCGTCCGAGACGCAACAACGACATCTCTACCGCCACGAGACAGCAACGATCCCCCGCTCCCACCCTGGCAGGAAATGGTCGAAGTACGTTACGGCATAGCCCCTGACTTTTGGGGTCAAGGTCTTGCTCAAGACGCGGCGAGGGCAGTTATGGATTGGGCGTCTGAGGAGAGGGGAGTACGAAGATTCATCGCAGAAACGGAGCGTGGAAACTTGAGGAGCGGGAGGGTGTTACAAAAGATGGGCTTTATGGAGAGTGGGAGTGATTATTGGAAAGAACCCAGTGAGATTGAGTGGGAGAGGGTTGTACAGAAGTGAGCATGGTTTTGGCGGTTGTATATTGGGCGCATACAGTAGTAATTGAGGCCAGGCGGTCAAGAACAAACGTGTTGGAACAATCGGGCCTGTGTTCTGATCGAATGTGTAAAAGTAATGCCTAAGATTAACACACTTGATACTATCAAGGTGATCAATCATTTACTCGATGCAAGATGCAAGATGCATAGGCCTCGATGTCGTGGCAGCGTGATTATATCCTGGCACTCACACTACCTGCGTTGTCAGGTGGCTGAGGGCTTCTCAGGTGTCTGGATTGGTACAATAATGTCCAGGCTAATGTCCAGCCTGGCAGCCAGCCCGGCCCGGTGCGCAAACTGACCAAGACATGCGACTTGTTTTATCCAGTCAGGGAACGCCGATCAACGAATTTGATTTTCCCAAACTCTTCTCTTCGTAACACTTTACATTGCTCTCGATCCAGGCTCATAGTCCCAAGCCTCCATCCCAAAAAGCCAGGTTTCTCGCCACCATCTTCATCTCTTTGTAATTCTGCACTTGTCAGCATCTCAATCCTACTCTCAAGTACGCCTCTTCATTGTCCTTGTATTCAGTCCGGGCGAACTGACATCATGGTCCGCACAAACTAGGCATCAAGCGGTGAACGCGATCGAGGGCAACCAAAATATCGATTCTACCCAACATGTCGCAGTCTGTCGGGGAAGATGCGCTGAATGGTATCAATGAACACATCGATCAGTTCCACATATTCACGGTGACATCACAATCCAGGGTGATAGCAGATGGGCTGTTGGTTGGGGTCACACGTGCTGGGCAAGACTCTGAAGAAAGAACAGAGAAGTCTACGGGGGAGCAAGGATGGGAGGTCAATGAAGGAGATCAAGTCAGGGTGTATAACGCGGATGTGAGATTTGAATAAGGAACCGTCCTTGCTTTCCTAGACTAAATGAATCTCATGGGTATCTTTTCAGAGCGCTCATATCGTAAGTAGTTGATGATTTGCATTCCCAACCCGTATTCAAGAGTGATGCTGAGAGAGAGGTCTAGTCCATTTGCGTCGCGAATCATGGCCATCATACAGTCCGTTTTGGTTTTATTCCTCGAGCTACTATTGCTCCTTTCGAATTGCCACTGTTGACTGTGTTGTAGAGCGATCCAGATGGCAGAATCTTGACCAAGGAGGCCTTGAACATGAGCGATGTCTGCGCTGAGAAAAGTCATGGCGGTGCCTAGTGGACATTAGCATACATGACCATGGACGCGGTAAAGGGAGGGACTTGCGTCGTCCGAGTTCTGAAACCGGAATGCGAGGGCCAGGGCCTATCGTGGACCGCAAGATGTTTTTCAGATCTAATACTAGTGGCTTAACCTTTGGGATTTCTTGTCTTGGTTCATCTAAGGACATTCTTCCATGGTCTTGGTAGTCATGTCCAGTCTGTTGTTCTGAGTCCGATGTATTTACCGATTCAAATATCGCTTGAATATCTTAGTGTCTTCCGACATGATTGATTATTGACATCCTAACTCACCCTGTAGTTTCTCACTCGATTCATTCTTGATCTCTTTGAGCTTATCAACGATGATCTTGTCGATGGCTTGTAGTGTCTGACTCTTCATTGCTAGATCGCCAGCTGTACCCTGAACCAATTCAGGAAAGGCGTCCAAGAGACCACAGTTATCCAACTCGTTCACTCGAGATCCTGTCAAAGCGAGACACGCCAGGATGTAGTTGTTTAACCCTTTCCTAGTCGGACTTTCCGTAACAAGAGGGCATAAAAGCTGGCGATATCGGTCATCCTGGATTGAACGTGCAACATTGTCTGGCAGCTGCGTCTTCCGTTTGTTGAACTTTCTCATGTCGGCAGAGGCAAGCATGAATTTCTGCCTTTCAATCTCTCTGCGTATGCCATGGAAACAACGCGCGGCTTCCAAGATCTGCGTGTGGGTGTCAAAGTCGTGCCCTACGCCAAAGACAGAGGCGTAGTCTAGTTTTGGTAGGACTGGTGCCATAATGAGTCGTTGGACGGGGAAAACAAAAGCGGAGTCAATCTCGTGCTAGGCTGTGAGCTAAATTTCAAGTCCAATGTCAGGTGAAGAGTCAGACTGGACATCAAGTTGGAAATCAGGCTGAGCGTCAGATTGTCAGTCTGGGCAGCGGGCAGCCTGATCTGGCCGAGGAGGGGTAGAACCGGTGAAATCATGTCGATTCGTCAGAACATTGCCGGTGAGCGACTTGCATATACTGAGAGCACGGCACATTGTGAATGATGAAGGGAGCTGTAGCAATGAAATTCAAGTAGTTGCTCGTACCAGTCAGTGTCAGGGCAGCGTACAGGCTGGCATCCACCACGACTTTGGAAATGGAGGATTTTTCCAGTTCACATGGAGTGTTTTGAACTTTTCTTGATAAAGCATCCGGCGACGACATATGTTTGCCTTGAATTTGATGGAAGTGGCTGTACAAATTTCATGTGATGTAGAGACGTATAAATAACCTTGGCTGCCCATCTTGTGGCCTGATGTCCAACAATTTCCATCGCATATTTGGCAACTCCAAGGCATCTCCCTACTATTTCTTCTTTTGCAAAATTCATCATTTTCAAAGACATTACACTCAAGGTTTTATCGGCCATGGGCGGTGAAAAGAAAGCAAAGATGCTCAACTACTCTCACAGTGTTCAGCCGCTGCAAACCATTGATGATTTGATGCAGCAATTGACAGCAGCCAACGAACACTGGAACAGACGCTACGGTCGCTACCAAGCCTATTACCAGCAGGAATGCGAATTAATAGACCGATTTCAGAACATACAGTGGGAGATTAGTCTGTTGACATCCACAAGTGGGCAAAGCTACGATGCTGTTGACATAACTCGCAAGTACAACAGAATCAATGCTCTTACTCGAGAAGCTCCCGTCGTTGCCAGCTCGATCAAGAAACTCAAGCAGAAAGTTTATGAAGCCGGGTTGAAGAGCGAAAAATCCAGGTTTCTAGTTGAGGAGCTTCAGGGTCAACTCACTCGGCTGGACAGCGTGACTTGGATGGCTGCTATTCCATCACACATGAACAGGCTGCCAACTCCAGAGGATCGACGAGGCTATACAGGACTGGGACAAGGACCAATGCATAACCCTGCCACGACACTTTTCTTCTGGTCTGTGTAACAAGCCAACGAACAAGCCCATGTTGTCAGCCAAGAGAAGTACAGCCTCCATCGTCAAGACTGTATCAATGAACTGAGCTGACTATCAATTTCTTTGCAGAACACAGAGATGGCAACTATGTTTTCTGCTGCATGGAAGACAGCCCTTTCATTCTACTCACAAGACCATTGTTGAGTCTACACTACGGCATGACTAGAATCAGATCGAGAACATTTGGAAAGGCGCCTGGACAGAAAGAATACAATATGATATCCTAAGCACTTAAAAATGGATGGAGTATGTAGGACTTGTGTATGAATTAGGGAAATGGATCAAAAGAAGTTTATATGTATGATTTGAAAGAAATAAAGAGGTATGCACGACACACGTATTGTTGAGTTGGATTGAATTCATTTCTGAAACCACAAGTGCATGTGCATCATGTTACAGACATCACCAAATAAGCAAACATTATTACCACCGTTGACGTCCTGTCTATCAACGTTTAATTAGCTCATCCTAATCCAAACCATGCCGCTCCTACTTCCGGGATGCGGGGAGTCAACTCAAACTTCTCGTTGAGTCTAAGCTCTTTCAGGTCTGGCTCGAACAGTTACATCCCCATGTCTGTATTTTTGGTATCTACAAGCGCCATTGCTTGCCAGTGGCTGTACATTCGCCGCGTGTGATTTCCTTGTTGATGAGATTAGCGATACCTAAGTAATGTCACCTCAGGCACTCCCTGCTTTATTAACCTTGTAACATAACTGTGAATATCATTTTTTCTGTGTTTAAGTGGCAGCCTAAAATGTGACCAGGGATTTGTTGCATAAATCGTGCGTTCGTTTACTTCTAGTTTTTCTGGAACAGTTCTCTGTGAAACAGCTTGATTATTTAGAAATAATAAAGAGTTACGATAGCTAAGTAAAGTACTTTGACCTTTGAGGGCATAAGAAGGCCAACCATGTAGATAAACAGGCATTTGTACCAATGCTCTCGACATATATTCGCATAACTCTGTCCTTGATCTTCATCAAACCTCCGAACCAGTCTGAAACAGACCGAAATAAATTAATACAGGAATACTGTCTCATCTGTCATTGAAAAGCCTCATTTCTCTTCACGCCTTCTCAAGACGGATCACCACCATACAGCCAAGGTTACCCTTACTCATCAGTCATACCACATTACCGAACTCTCCCCCACATCCGCTTCCACATACCTTCACTTGTCCCCAAACAGCAACCGTCATCATTGATCAACACCACTAACTTTAAATACCACGCCATCTCCACCTTTAGGATAACTTTTGCCTACTCGATGTAGAACCAGTCACAACGTAGCAATGGCATTGTGCTCGATGGGTCCTTTACGGCAACTCTAGCCCGAGTACTTCTCTCCAACCCCGTATTCTGTCTGCTTCGGCGATAATGTTGCGCCCCGTGGGGTAACAGGGTCGTTGACTCGGTTCGTCTGTTCCGACGACCGGTATTTTACGTCCTTCATCAATCATACCGTAAGTATATATCTATATATATATATGCAGATGCCATCGTCCGTTTAATCTCGTCTATATCCGCCCACCTCGTCATCCCAAGACTTCTTCAATCATTCAACCATGACGATCCTCCAGGGTAAAGCTCTCGACCTGGCCATCACCGCCACCGCTGGCTCGGGCTTCCTTCTCTTCGGCTATGATCAAGGTGTCATGTCCGGCTTGTTGACAGGATATGCCTTCACCAATACTTTTCCCGAGATGGACACTACCAACGGTGGTGGTGGAAGTTCATCACTCCAGGGTCTCGTCGTGGCCATCTACGAAATTGGCTGTTTCTTCGGTGCTATTTTCTGCCTCATCTATGGTGAGCACCTTGGCCGTCGCAGATGTATCATGCTTGGCTGTGTTGTTCTCAGCATCGGTGCTGCTCTCCAGGCTGCCGCTTTTGGTATTCCTCAAATGATTGTTGGTCGTATCGTTGCTGGTCTAGGCAATGGCATGAACACCAGTACAATTCGTAAGTATTCCCTACACACTAACTCAAAAAGTCTCCAACTAACTGTGTCCAGCCGTCTGGCATTCGGAACTCATGAAAGCCAAGAACAGAGGTCGCGGTCTCGCCATCGAACTCGCCATCAACATCTTTGGCGTTATGCTCTCCTACTGGGTCGATTACGGCATGTCCTACGTTTCCAACGATGCCCAATTCCGCTTCCCCTTGGCTCTTCAGATCCTCTTCGCTATCGTCACGTTCGTCGGGATCCTCGTCCTCCCCGAATCCCCACGATGGCTCATCGCCCATGACCGCCACGACGAGGCCCGAGAGATTCTCTGGGCTGTTCGCAAGGATGCCAAATCTATCAGCAAAGATCATCCATCGATCAGCCGTTCGGTCGCCGAGATCCAGAATGCTGTCAAAGAGGAGCGCGAGGCTGCCAATGCCGGCAGCTATCGCATGCTGCTCAAAAACGGTGAACAAAAGTTCTTTTATAGAACTCTTTTGGGAATTGGCGGACAGTTCATACAACAAATCAGCGGAATTAATCTCATGCAAGTCTCTCATTGATCATTGAAAGTCTTGATATTAACACTTTTGTAGCACATATTACGCTCCAGTCATCTTCCAGGAGTCTGTCGGTATGAGCCACAACTTGGCCCTCCTTCTCGCGGGCTTCAACGGCATTGCCTACTTCCTCTCTTCGCTGGTCCCAATCTGGATAATTGATCGTCTCGGCCGTCGAAAGCTTATGCTGTTCGCTGCTACTGGACAGTGTGCCTGTATGGCTGTTCTGGCTGGTACAGTTTATGATGGACGCCCTGCTTCAGGCATTGTAGCTATCGTCATGCTATTCCTGTTCAGTAAGTTGTCGTCAAGATGCACTCTTCAACGTTCGTATGCTGATTTGTTTCAGACTTTTTCTTTGCTGTTGGCTTGTTGGCTATTCCCTGGCTTCGTAAGTAACCCTGGATGTTATGTATCGACTGAAGATGACAGAAACTAACATTACTCAAGTGCCCGCTGAATACGCCCCTCTGGCTATTCGAACTCGAGCTGCGGCATTGGCCACTGCATCCAACTGGATCTTTACTTTCCTTGTCGTCATGATCACGCCTGTGTCCATCAACAGCATTGGGTGGAAGACGTACGTCTACTTTTGCGTCTTCAACTTCTGTTTCATCCCAATGATCTACTTTGGCTACCCTGAAACTCGGCTCCTTTCGCTGGAACAGATCGACAAGTTGTTCACTGGTGGAAAGATCATGCTTCACTGGGACAACAGTATGGGGGTGCCTGGTGAGGTGGCAGAAAGGACCTTGGACAGTGAGAAGGCCGGCACAGAGCATGATGAGAAGCACTTCTAGTCTGAAGGTGAATTGGATCTATTTTCTCAAGTAGATGGAGAAGATTAAATTATTGACAAGTTGATTGGCTGTACTGTTTCTTTAACAAAAACATCATTATTCTAGGTCGCTCAGTTTCATCCAACTCATGCCGTGATTGCAACTTAGCAAATTGCAAATACTCTCCGCTCTCTTTAATCCTTCTTCTTTGAGATTCTAGGCAGACATAACCACAACGCAAGCAGGACTGCCAGGAATGCCAGAATAATCGGCTGCAGGACCTTGACTCCCTTGGCTTGAGCAAGTGCACCAACGGCGAAGGGAAGAATAGCCGCTCCGCTTCCACCAAATGATGCAGCAAATCCAATAGTGCTGACGTGCAGATGCTTGGGAAGTAACTGAGTGGTGGCAACTACAACGCCTGGAAATAGAGGTCCCAGGAAGAACCCTTGGAGGGCAACGGCGACGGCCGATACGTAGAACTGAGGCACGAGCCAAAAGACGAGCTCGAGAGCCATGGTTGCAGGGATGTATAGAGAGATGGCGAGCTTGACACCCAACCGAGGAGTGACGAAACCCAGGACGACACGACCAAGTGTCAAGCCGAGCCAGAAACCGACTGAAGTCATACCGGCAGGGAACTGTTCGGCATTTCGCTCACGTAGCATAAACTGCACAATCCATCCGCCCAGACTCACCTCAACTCCAACGTAGGCGAGAAGGAAAGCAGCCATGATCCAGCTGACGCGGGCATAGGGCATGGTCAAGAGAGCTGCTTTCATGCCTGATCCTTGTTCGTCACTGACCTCCATGTTCTTGCAGTAAACTTCACCAGTTTTGGTCCAGAATGCGGCCGTACAGACGACCAGCTCGATAACGGCAAAGCCGAGCTGGAAAGAGTCAGTTTCTCTCTCTCTCTTTCTTGGTGCCTGAAACAGACTGTAGGTTAGGGGTTCATACCATGATGTAGTAGAAAGTGTACCAAGGCAGATTGGCCTCAGTAATCATTGTCGTGGCAACAAGGGGGCTGATGATGCCACCAATACCGTAACAACCATGAAGGAAACCGAGTGTTTGGTCGGCATTGGCGAGATTTCCGACCCAAGCGTTCCAAGCAGCGTCTCCAATACCATTGCCGAAACCAGCGAGGCAGTAAACAACAACGAGAGCGGGATATGGCGGATGTTGGGTGGCAACAAGATAGGCAATGATGTGAGAAACTCCACAGAGGAAGCCGATTCCTCGTTGGCCAAATCTTTCGTGAAGCAGGTTATTCAGGCTAGCAGCGAGGATGTATCCAACAAAGGGGGACAAGAAAATGAGAGAGACAATGATGTAGTTGAGATCATAGTATTCTTCCAGCTGTAGGGAATGTCAGTGCATGCAAGACAACAGATTGCTGCCGGCTTACGTAGGGAATCAACGCCTGGAATGAGTTAGCTAGGATCTCAAATCATGTCAAAGAGATGACCTTACGCCATAGGCGGCATCGTTTGCTCCAGAGATGAACAAATTCCAAAAAGCTGCGCCGATTCGAAAGAGGTTTGAACGGGGATGTCTCCAACTCTCCTTCGAGGGAGCTGAATCAGCAGGGGGAGGGTCCGAATCGTCACGAGAGCCTGAGCCTCGAGTAATCTGATCATCGCTTGAACCTAGGCGTCTTGCCTCTCGGGGCAGAGCACTGTCACGACGGACAGCGGTGGGAGGGTGCTGGGCACTATACGAGCCCAATTCGAGAGTCGAGGTGGACACTGCGGTCATGTTTACTTATCGATAGCGCGCAACAGATAATGTCGGTACGAGAACAGATTCAAGTCAAGGCGAGGGTCGAGTTAAATCCAAGGTTAGTTGGGAGGAGAAAGTTTTATACATAATACCATGTCATTCTTTCTCCACAATATCACGTATGCAGTCCCAGGAATGCCAGCATCGGGCTAGATACTACGGTGTGCACCGGGAGCAGGCTGTTAGGTATTAATAAACCAGCGATGGTTCGATCTTTTCATGTCAACTTAACTTGACTCCTTGTTCGTCAGTAATCGTAATCCCTAATCGAGTATTAAGCGTGTGGATCAATTCGTTTGCCTCCAAGGATTAAACGCTGTAATGGTTAAACTGCGTAAAAATTCATTCTTAAATTGTCTTGGATTCGTTTAGTCAAGTTAGCCCGAGGACAAAATTAGACGGCAATTGTTGGCATTAGACATGGTAATCTTGGAAGACCAGATTCTCGCTTTTTCTGTCCCCAACTCTTGTCGGTCCACCAATGTGACGTTGAAGCTCCACCTTAGAACGGTTGAATAACGGGCCGGGATCCCGCTGGAACAGTGTTGGAGCTCAAGGAAAATATTCGGGACAAGATCTGAGAAACTACGGGGGAATCCATTTTGGAACACGGAGAGAAGGCGTGTATGATGAAATCAGTAGTGATCCGTCAGATTAGACTCTTTGGATTGAGCTTGTTGTGATAAGTAAGCGGGAGGATGTGATGAAGGATTGAAGTTGGTTTATTGGATGACGAAGGGGCAAGAATACGAGAGCAAAGGAACGAAAAGAGTTGGGTCTCTTGTGAGTTATTATGCTATTACGGGTAGGCAATGCATTATTCTTGTCACTAGAATATAGTGGACGACAACGCTGAGACAAGAGCACAGGCCTGAATTTATGGATGCATAATGTAGCAACTGAGAACATAAAACGGAGCAGGTGTCAGTCAGGTGTGCGTGCCTTCCTCTGATTCAATTTTCTCCGCCGAAAAATGGAGGTTGTCTTTTTTTGGAGTGAAGGAGCTCCCCCATCCCACCTTCAAGTTTCCCCAAAAATGGTCCAATGCCCAACACCATCACTGTGGCTGGGTTAGCTCCTCCAGTTCACTGCCATCGCTATCCCACCACATCGTCTTCTCCTTTTATCCAACCCCACTACTTCTCAGCTCTGTCGATGGTACCGGCAGACACCCACGCCATCTGACGCTACACTCCGGTCCAGACCCAGCCCCCGACGACTGTGTTAAGCCCAGTTCAGCCCAGCTCACTCGAAACCAGAAAGGCGTTTCCCAACTCTTCAGCGTTCCATGTTAAGCATTCAGCTAAGCTTACCTAGCCCTACGGCTATGGCTAACCAGGGGATCCTTGAGCTTCTCATAATTTCGGAGGCCGTATGAAAGCTCAATCGCTATTGGCAATCTGTACGGAAATGCAGTCAGCACCAGTGACGTTTCGGTTCAGCAGATGAGATGGGCAATGAAAAATTTACTTACCATTTCTCTAGCCGATAGCAGATAATTCCTCCGCTCCGTACTAGCCAAGCCATCATCATGAGGCTGATGCCGAGAACTTGTCTTCTTGTCCTCCCATGAATTAGCACATCTCCAAACTGTCCTCAACTGATTTCTCTCCTGATTTCTAGAACCTCTCCCCTGTCCCTTGATCAAACTGCTCGACAAATCTCTCTCATCATCCCATCTCGACCCTAGACCAATGCTTGATCGCCCTCTCTTCATCCTTCCACGATTGCGCTAGTTCCTTTGCGGGCCGCAGGATCCAATTCGGCAGATTCGGGGTAGTCTAAACCTCAATCCCCATGGATCGCCAGGACCAAGAATACCGCCGTCCCCTTCAGTCTCCCGACTGGCAACCGAGCAGCCCTCCCGTCGCACGCAAACCTCTCGTCTCCGATTCTTCACCAGGCCTTTCCCCTCGACCCTACCAGCCGCTCAACAGTCCAGGCTATTTTCCCCGCTTCGACGATCCGTCCAACGATGCTGGAGGTTATGGCTCCTCGACGCCGCTGGGTATCCAGAATCCGCCAGGATCAAGACCACACAACAACAGAGATGACAGTCGAGCGTCCCTCCTGAGTGCATCTCCTTTTCCCGGAGACGATGGACCGTCTCGCGATCCTTCTGCGGAGCCCATCAACCGCCGTTCTCGAGCCTCAAAGTGGTGGACAACACAATGGAAACCTGCCTGGAGTATGTATTTCCTTCTCGCCGCCGGAATCGCATTTGCTCTTGGTCACCACTTTTATTACCAAAGCCTACGCGGCAAGCTAGCGGTTGATCAGCAGCGCATGCTTCGCTACGGAACTGTACTGGCATTCTTGTCGAAAGCATCTCTCATTACCGCCGTCGTCCTAGCCTTTCGCCAGCGCGTCTTGATGATGCTCCGCCGCAAGATGCTGACTCTTGGTACTCTCGACTCCTTGTTCTCTGCGTCCGAAGATCTCACAGCCCTGTTCAATCGAGGGGCCTGGAAGAGCGCCAAGTTGGCCATGTGTCTAGCCATATTCACCTGGCTAACACCTCTGATCGTCATCTTCACCACCGTCACCCTCTCCGTCGAACCTCTGACCAAGCGACAGAACACTACATGTCCCGAGGTCCGCACCCTCAACTTTTCGCACGAAGAGATAGCAGACTTTCGAAGCCCCCGACGAGTCGATGGTTATATTGCACTGTCGGTGTCGTATTGGAACACAACGGCCGCTGGCGACATTATCGACGAGGACGATCCGAACGAGTTTGACTACTGGGATGACACCAGTCAACAGTTCAAGCAGGTGGCCTACAAGACAGCCTATCTGCAGCAAGCTGTGATGCGAAGAAATGCGCCCGATGAGATCTGTGGCAAGGGCTGGAACTGTTCATATACACTTCAGTTTGTTGGTCCTGGTTACAAGTGCGAACAGCTAGCATCGGGCGTGAACTCGGATGTCAAGCAGCTCGGCCTCTCAAATGCCCCCTTCGACACCACGGACCTTCTTCCATACGGCAACAAGTCCTACTATGCCATCACCGACCAAGGTGACTACGCGCTACAGCAGATTGACGGTGGCCCGGGCGGCAGACCAAAGCAGGAGCCACCATACCCCGCCAACCTAGGTGCGTTCAGGACAGAGCCCATCCTGTGGGTTGGCTATTCCGAGGTCAAGAACAGAAGTGTGATCCAGCCCCAGAACCGGTCTGCTGAAGGTTGGTACGAGGCATACACACCCACCATCTTTGGATGCGAGCATTATGAGACGAGATATACCGTCAACTTCAACTACACAGGACTGGTGCAGACACACAATGTGACCAAGCGTGAGTTTCTCAGAAAGGTCGTTGACACCACCTTTGTACCTGGCAAAACAGATAGCGATCCCGGGACTATGGACAACATCACGGCAGTTCCCGAAAGCAATTATGTATTCCCACAGAGCGTAGCCACGTACCGCCGGACGGCCGCTTACCATTCAATCGGAAAGCAGCTCCGCGAGATTATTGGCGGCACAATTGAGATGCCTCACTATGTGTCGAGGACCAGAGCTACAGAGACACGATTGATCGACAGACTCAACTACCTACCCGTCAAGAATTTCCAGCAAGAGCTGCAAAAGTTCTACGAGGAGATTCTGTTGTCTTTCCTCTCGGATCCGC
The DNA here is from genome assembly GCA_013623535.1 of Fusarium penzigii. NCBI lineage: Eukaryota > Fungi > Ascomycota > Sordariomycetes > Hypocreales > Nectriaceae > Fusarium > Fusarium penzigii. The sequence goes on along the minus strand of JABFFC010000260.1, from coordinate 66,973 downwards.
AATTCATCGTCGTATCGTGGGCCAGCGATCCCACCAAATACTCTGGAAATGCCAAAGGTGGTTCAGATTCAGACTTTCCCTGCGAGCGTGTCCAAACCACCAATTGCTATGCGTACGACTCGGCACAACTTCTCGCCGTGTATGCCGCATCCATCACTCTCGCCGCCATCGCCATCATCTTTGGCGTTTCTGCTATCAAGGAGGATGCCGTAATGCGAGACCTCAGCTTCTCTGCCATCATCGCTGCCACGCGAGGCCAGAGCCTGGACAAATTGAAGTGGGAGGAGCACAAGAACGTGGAAAAGGAGAAGATCGGGTATGGGTTGGTCCCAGGGACTGAGGGGCGACGGTATGCGTTCGGCGTAGAGGGAGATGTGCACCAGGAGCAACCCAGGACGTTGTCGAGGTCACCGGCTATCCAGATGATGGACTGGGGAGATAAAGCAGCTAGAAGAGTGAGTACCGTGGTTTTTAATAGGAGTCCAGGATGAAGATGAATGGAATTTATTAGATGTATTTGTCATGGACGGTATGGATAGCAGCCGGGGCGAGAAGGGGTGATCTTCCAACGAAGTTATGAGCATTTCATTGTGGAATTTAGCGAAAGTCGAAAATATACCTGTTTTATAATAACGAAAGAATTCATCGAAGAATGGCATTTGCGTCCAATCTGGACCTCATGTCCATAGCCCCCTTGTTTGTCCCTGTTACCCACATCAAACCGCACGTGGAGTGCGGTACCCCAGCCCAGGAGCCCAGGACCCCTTCTCTGGACTACCTTAGCGCTTCCCGTTACCGCAATCGTGTCCGCTCCCTCACTTCCATCACCACCACCTCCCCAAAATGGCCGACACACACGCAGCCCACGACCTGTCCGAGGCAGCGTTGGGAGGGCCAATTCGAATACGGGATGGTCATTTCATCGACTCGCATGGTCGCACTCTTTCCCTGCGTGGTCTCAACATGTCGGGCGCAAGCAAGCTCCCCACTGAACCGAATGGCTTGTCCCACCTGACGGAGGGCTTCTATGAGCATCGTACTGTTACATTTGTAGGGAGACCTTTTCCTCTTGAAGAAGCTCCACTGCATTTCAGTAGACTTCAGGCATGGGGATTGCCCTTTGTGAGACTTCTCGTCACATGGGAGTCTATCGGTCATGCTGGGCCAGATCCGAACACGGAGCTTGACCTAGAGTATATGGATTACTTGAGAGAATTGGTCAAGTTGATGCCAAAGTATGGGATCAAGTGCTTTGTCTGCGCGCATCAGGATGTCTGGAGTCGGTTCAGTGGTGGGAGCGGAGCACCAGGATGGACTTTTGAGACTGCTGGCCTGAATGTGGAAGCATTTACTGACACCGGCGCTGCATACGTGCATGGTCAGGACGAATTGAGACGTGCTGAAGGATTGACAAATCCCAACGAACCGGGTGGTCCTTTCTTGTGGCCATCTGGGTACCAGAAGTTGGCCGCATCTACCATGGCTACTTTGTTCTGGGCCGGTGATGCTCTTGCCCCCAATCTACGATGTCGCAGGCCACGACTTGACGGCAGCGACGGTACCGAGGAGGTTTCCGTCCAGGATCTACTACAAGATGCTTTTATAGAGGCTTTTGGACGTCTTGCAGACCATCTATCTGATCTGGAAGCTTGCATTGGTTTCAACTGCATCAACGAGCCTCATCGGGGACTCATCAACCTTCATCACTTCCACGGTTGGAACTACGACACAGATCTCCACATCGGCCACTGTCCCACCCTTGCACAGTCCCTCGCTCTTGGAAGTGGTTACGCACAGAGAGTAGACTACTACGTCCGCTCCTGGCCCTGGCCTACACACATTTCCCACAAATCACTACTCGACCCCAAAGGCCGCACAGCATGGTTGACAGACGAGGACCACGGTATGGGAGAGTGCGTTTGGAAGGCCCACGGGGTATGGGAGTGGGATGACAAGAAGAAGAGTGCCAAGATTCTTGATAATGATTACTTTGAGGTCGACCATCGTCCTGGGCGAGAGGGGCAGAAGATTGAGTGGTATCGGGATTTCTATGCACCTTTCCTCAACAAGTTCTCTCAGCGAATGAACCGCAAACTGCCTCGGTTCACGTTGATCGAGCCTATTCCTAACGAATTCATGCCACCATGGCCGGAGAGCGACACAGAAGATGTACAGAAACTTCTGAGGCAGAAATACGCCGAGAAGACGGTCATTACAGCAGAGCGTCCTCGGGACCTTGTGTTTGCACCTCACTTCTACGACCTCAACGTCCTCTTCACCAAACACCACGCTTGGATGAGCGTCAACGTGCAGGGTCTTTCACGAGGCATGTTTCCTCTCCGGTGTCTGTACTTTGGCGTCAAGGGACAGATCGAGAACTACAAGGTCCAGATCGGCAACATTGTCAAATATGGACGAAAATCATTAGGGTCAAATATTCCTGTGGTTATCGGCGAGATTGGCATCCCATTTGATATGAACAACAGAGAGGCATACTTGACAGGATGTTATGACAAGCAGAGAGTGTGTATGAATGCCCTCATCTCTGCTATGGAGCATTCTTTTGTCAATTATACTCTGTGGAATTATAATCCTGCTAACCGCGTTGAATACGGCGACGGCTGGAACAAGGAGGACTTTTCCATCTGTAACGGCGACACGATTGTCGACCATCGACCAATACGCCCAGACTACCGAAACCGAGATCATGAGAGCGATATACTTTACAAGGGTGGTCGTGTTCTCGATGTTATCATAAGGCCGTACGCTGTGAAGACTGCGGGCATACCTCTACGGTCTGGTTTTGATTATCAGACTCTTCGATATGAATATGAATGGAAGAGCAGCAGTAATAACGTCAGCGAAAAGTCCAATCTTACCGAGGTCTACATCCCATCGTATCACTACGGAGGACATGATATACAAATCACACTCAGTGATGGAGAGTGGACACTCGATAAGGATCGCCAAACGCTGTATATCCGACACGAAAGCATCGGTTCTCACAAGGTTATTGTTGAAATTCCTAATGCTAGGGAACATCGCCTTGAGAGGTTAAGAGTGAAAAGGCAGCTGTATCCTCCCGGGTTCCCAAAGAGTTTCGTGTCTGTTGAGACAGAGGCTTTGCTGGAGGATGTGAACTGGAGTTGGATTATTAGTATCCTTCTTGCTTTGCTGCCTATTCTGGTGATCATTCTTGCTGTTGGGATTTATTTTGGATAGGGCGTATAGAATAGATAGACTTGTATGTTTGATATGTTTGATTGGGTATCGTGGGTTTGGGTGAGGTATTTCAATGTAAGATATACAAGTCCCATAGACATAACAGCTTGTCGATATGATGTTACTTTCCAGCATCACAGCCCGCAAAATCACACAGGTAGTAAACCACGGTTTATAGAACACAGTTGATAGATATGTACTCAATTCATTGTTACATGTATGCTAAATTCCTTCCAAAAGCCATTCATAAATCACGCTAATTTTTCAAACCCATCTTTTTACTCTGCATCCAAAGGCGCTCGGGGAGGCGTGTTGTTGACCTGGATTCCTCCTCTCTTCTTCTCATTGCTGTCGTGGAAAGGCAAAGCCCAGCCGCCCTCGCTCTCGGGTACTGACAACCAGAGACGGAGAAGGTGTCGTCGGGGAGAAGGAGGAGCAAAGTCTAGTTCCGAAAAGTTAGCAAAGGCCACCGTTGATAATCAATGGGGAGTTTTTTTGAACTTACCTGTGTATGCTGTTCGGGCGTGTAGTAGGTGGGTGTTGGCAACGAACTGGATATCCCCAACCTCGAGAATCATGTGCAGTGCTAGACGCTGGCACGTCTCCTCCAGAACACGAAGAGCCTTCTCCTGAGCCTCACTCAGAGGGGGGATAAGTCCCTTGTCGGAGAATCTCGTCAGGGACCTCACAAAGTAAGGGTCCCACTTGCAGTAGACACGACCCTTTCCGCCGTTCTCGAGGTAGAAGATGGGTTGACGCAACCACTCGTTCTGGCCCTCTGATGTCTCGCCCTTTCTGTCGAAATACCAGATCGGCGAGGCCAACGTTTCAGCAACGTCTGGGTTCTCCTTCTGCAGAGCATTCCAGACATTATGGATGGAGACAATGTCACTCTCACCACCCTCCTGCGCACGATGGACACAGAGAAGTCCGACGACATCTGAGTCATCGGCGTGGAAGAACTGACGGGCTGTGGTGCGGTAGATGCGCACCTTGTCGATCTGGGTGGCATCGTCGCCGACGTCCTTGACGTGGCCGAGGACGTGGCCGAGACCGTTCTGGGAGACAAAGTAGCCGATGTATGTTCCGAGACCCATGTAGGCTACGGCGTTCTTTTGAGGACCCCATTTGTCGGCGGGGAAGCCCTTGAAGAGGATGAAGCCCTTGCCGTCGATGAGGTCGGTGCGGAGTTCGGTGAGGATCTTGCCAAGGTTAGGTAGAGGGAAGTTTTCCTGGTAAGTGTTAGTGACTGCTTACATATGAAGAAGTGTAAGCAAGAGTAGATGAAATACCTTTGAGATACCCGTGAGGGGAGTACCGCTAGCGATAAATTGATCCGCCGTATCGCTCAACTCCTTAATCTCCTCCTCTGTGAATCTATGCGTCCACCTCTCCGGGTTGTTCTCATAGTCCTCCTTCTTCCACAACGTAGGACCCGAGATCTCCTTGGGGAACTCAGAGTATGGCTTCAGCAGATGGTAGAGAGGATCATGCTGACCCGATGTTCGGATACCGTCGGGGAAGATGTGACGAGGGGCATCCGCGTTCTTGACCTGAGGGAGAGGGGCCTGTGAACGGTCGTCGATGAGGGCGCCAGGAGCCATTGTGAATGAATGATATGCGTCTTGACAAAAAAAAATACAATTGAGTTGCCGGTAAGGGGTATAAGTTTCAATTGCACATAAAAAAGGCGTTAACTTCACACGCTTTATCAGATGGACATCCTTTTTCTCTTATATACTTTTTTTATCCCTCTCATTTCCTCTACCCCTCCCCCGCCCCGGTCAAGCAATTGCGCCTTCTACAGTAAAGACGTCAGTTGTCAAAGTCACTTTTTTAAGATTGCGTGCTCGATGGTGAGAATCACGGAGTTGGGCTCAACTGCAAATCAAAGGGACTAGTCCACCTGCGAGGAGACACACAGTTGGTCGGGGTGACCAATGATGGGAGGGGACTAGAAAATGACGTTATTGGAGGATTTGGGATGTCGATTTGCGGTGGTTGATGAGTGGACAATTGGGAAAAAGATGATCAGGAGGATTGATATCAAGGCGTTAGTTGTAGAGACATGGCGTTAAGCGCACGTGGAATAGAGGATTTCTCGCTTTCATCATCGTGGAAGCATTCCAACATCCTCAAAACACTGCAATCCCATCTCCCGGGACAAAACATCCTCATGAACCACCATCATCAAAGTCTCCAACCCCCCCTCACGAATTGTCCAATTAAACCACCCTCACTGCCACCCCGCCAAACACAAAACCCTCCTGGAACTTTCCCAAATCTGACGCCATCTCAACTAATCCCGAAATAGGCAAGATTTGACGGGTTTATTCGTCTCAGTACCGGCATCTAGTGGAGTTGGTACGGAATGATGCTCCGAGCGTTGTGGTATTAGGGGTAGGAATCTTTCGATTATTTCTTTGGTGCTCATTCCGTGATTTGTAGTTGAATCTGCAGAATCATCTGTCTATCTGATACGCGGGTAGTGAGGACGGCTTTGGGAGTAACCGAGGTCTAGGGTTATTGCAGAGTCGAGTTTATACGGCCCTCCGGAGATCAAATGTGCCGAAGCTAAAGGGATTTTGTTGTAACATTACAAGGAGACTAGACCCTTCCATGTGTCTTGAAATTCTTTCCTACAGGTCCTTCGGTCATCGGTCTGCCTGGGATTTGATTTGTTCGACGGTTGCGTCGTTGGCAGTTGGGCTGCCCACTGTGCTGTGTTGTAAATGTACACGTCCGCAGCTTACCGTTAAACCTGATGAAGGATTGAAAAAAAATCTATCAAAAGGAAGAGCTAACTTATCTGATATATAGACCATATAGTTGACTGATTGTTCTAGAGAGGAAAATAGATGACATATGGAAAGAAGTAGAAGATCCAGATTACCTATGTTCAATGAATAACATAGTCTCGACACAATAAACGGTTATCATCCGGTAGGGTATCATCTTTTCTGACCAAACTCACTTCGCACATGAATCAACGACATAAACTGACTACTAGTATGAAATACTACATCGGACATGACATTGAGCCACAACAATAGCAGGCTTGTTGTTCTCTGGGTGGCTCAATGGTGGTGATAAGCTCCATCCGTAACACACACTCCGACGTGTAGAGTTTCTGTTTATCAAGTCAGAATTCCCAGCATGTCTTGAGTCGAGAATGAAGTGCCCTTTCCAATAACAGTCCTCGATGTCGTTGACCAAACCAGATTGGTACTTGATCAACTTGTTCCGCCTCCACTACGGGAATCCAACGACTTGGATCCCGGGTTCTTCCCATGGCAACTTTTCCCAATCCAGTCACGTCAGGAAGAACTGGCGCCACCCTCGAAGGTGCCAGATCCACCTAGGGTAATTCACGTCCCAGAAACCGAGAATGAAAGGACGGTATTCAGTGCCGGTCTTGAAGCATATATAAAGCTAACCGGCATTCCGGTCGTCAAGCCTTGAGATTGATGCAAGGCTTAAATTTCCAAATCCATATTACAAATGCCTATAGATACTATATTTCTGACAGAGTTACTCCTATGAACCTCAACATCTTGTCTTCTAATACATGACCACGGACATCGCCGTCATCCCAAAACAACGAGCAAAGACGCAGACATTGCAAACCCAGCCAACAATCTACCAGCCGCACAATGCTATTGTTCGTGATTATGAAAAGCTTCACCTAGTCCACTTCAAGTGTACGTTGCGCTTTGGTCTGTTGATAAGCATCTACTGTAGCTGGACCCCGTCAAAGGCCAATACACACCGTGAGCAATTCATGAACTTTCGGAGGTCACCAGCTGAACCAGATCCCATCACGATACACCACCCAATGTTTACTTCTTTTTCATGCATCCTGATAGCCATATACCGGAAATCAAGCCAATTATCATCGTTATCCAGTCACACACACATACACATACATACACATTTCCTCTATCAAGCTAGTTTTGCCTTTCTCCACGGGCAAACCAAGCAATCTGATAAGCTCATAGACAGATAAGATAAGATCCCCCTATCTTCGCCACTCTGGTTTCTTATCATCCAAGATAAAAAAGACACGGTCGGCGGCGGAATCCGTAGACCCTTATCTTTGGACCTTTTAACAACTGGATTTACATATAAGAATCCAAGCAACCACCTCCGCAAACATCTTTCTCTCCCTCTTCAGATCTTCAATCAACGGATTACATCACAAATCAATCAAAATGCCTCACACAACGTCCAAAGTCACCGTCACTCCCATCACCCCTCCTAAGGGTTCCGCCATCGACTTTGGCGCTACAGTCTCCAACGTTGACACCAACAACATCACTGGTAAGATAAACATGACTTAAGACTGAAATCAAAGTGAATTGTTAAATGCTATACATTTTGGGAGAATACCCGTGAAATCGGTAACCTCCTATGGTAAGATTCCCCTTGTACAGGATGTAAAAAACACATCAACTGACATCTTCTTAGATGAGGATTTTGAAATCATCCGTGACGCTCTCTTCAACCACCAGGTCCTCGTCTTCAAAGACCAAGGCCACGTCTCTCCGAAAGCTCAGTACGAGATAACCCAGCGCTTCGACCCAGAAGCAGCTGGTGCATACGGCCACGGAAAGACCATTGACGCCAAGCGCTCCATTCTTCACCCTGATCTAAAGACCATCCCTCATCAGCCTCAAGTCCAAGTCATCGGCAATGGTTTTGTTGAGGAGTATGAAGGATTGAAGAATATCCAACTTCGTCATCCTCACCACCGCACATTCCATGCGACGAGGATCCCCGATGACAAGGATCTTGACTACACACGTTTCTACAGATGGCACATTGACGCTGCTCTCTATGGTCTCGCCCCTCCCGTTGTCACATCTCTTCTTGCTGTACGAGTTCCGGGAGGACGCAAGCAGACATTGGTCTACGACGACGGCTCCAACGAAGAGATGACTGTCCCTCTGGGTACAACAGCTTTCGTGTCCGGCTGCGCCATGTACGACGGCCTCTCCCCAGAAGACAAGGAATTTGTTCGTACCACCAAGGTCGAATACGCACCTCACCCTTATGTCTGGATGAGCGGTGCCAAATCACGCTCCGATGGCCTCGGTCTCGTCTCAGAAGGCAAAGAGATTCCTCTAGAAAACCTCCCACCCATTGAGGAAGACAAGATCCAGATTCTACCAATGTGCTGGCGCAACCCCGTCACCGGTCGTCCATCCCTTCAAGTCCACCCCTCGGCAGTCCGCAAGCTGCATCTCGCTGACGGAACTGTGGTGGACGACCTCGAACAAGTTCGTGAGATTGTGCACAAATTACAACGCCCTGCCATCTCTCCCCAGAAGGTGTATCCTCATGACTGGGAGCAGGGAGACTTTGTCTTGTTCCATAACCGAGGAGTGCTTCACTCTGTGGTTGGTGCCTTTGCAGAAGACGAGGTGAGACTATTTAGACAATGTAACATTGCGGGAAGCAAGCTGCCGGAGGGGTCTGTTGAGGCATAAATTTAATATAGAACTATAGTTTCGATAGACGTTCGCCATGTTTAAGATTGAATAAAATGAAGCTTTCTTTTTAGTTATACAAGTTGGTCTCTCCCAATATGCCTCCATATTGTACAAACCCATACAGTCTCCGTCACTTGGATCCCCTCATTATCTCAGAAACACCCTCCTTGAACAAAGTATTAGCGTACCACTTATGAAACGCAAATAACCACTTCGGCCCAAGCTCTTTATTGACTGTAGGATTGCACGACATGTGCTGTGCATGTATCACCACACTCTCCGTCTCTGGCACCCTGACAACAGCAAACCGGTGAACACCTGCGAATCCAGTTGCGTCATTGCCGAATCCAAAGTCGATGAAGCTTTGTCCATTCTCTTCCGAGATTTGGATATCCAGAACCTGAAAGACGCCGTATAGGACTGATTGCAAGGGCGGTAGCTCTGTGGGTGATAGGTTCTGGGCAGACCATATCGGGTTTTGGGTTGTTATAGGTGCATCTAATATTTGTTAGTCATGGGCTAGTACACAAATCGTTGAATATTATATAACTTACTCTCAAACCCAACAAGATTCAACCTCACAGTTTGCAGAATCATTCTTTCCATCTTCAACGTCTCACCACCAAAGAACCCCTTCACAAACCGAGCCAACAGCTCTTTATCCGAAACATGTTGCTGATCCGGGGCGTCGAGAACATACGAGAGAGAATCCACTGCTGAAGGATGCTGCCTCACATTAACAATCCCACTGACTGATTTTGATTGTCTGAAAGCGTCTGGTATCGTATCAATGTGCCTGACTTTCTTTGCATCTGCGAGAGATGTTTTCCTGTAGATGGTAAAGGCCTCGTAAGTACCAAAAGCGACGCCTCCCAGCACCACCGCCTTGAAGGATATTCTTGCGATATTGCGAAACGACATGATGAATTGCCTGATCAACGTAGCCAATTCTATCATGGCCTCATTTATTTTATACCGTCACAGTAGCGACATAATTCCGCTCTCGACTCATCGTTGACATTGCCTGAGCGTTGACTGTCCGGTTCTACCCGGTAATCTGCTGCGGCCTTTAATATTCGGGAATAGCTCGTATTTCAGCTTGATCAATGCCCAGACAACGAGGGTCATATGATCAGCCAGATCTGTCAGTCGGGTTTAAATCAGTCCGATTGAGTGGATTCCAAGTGCGGAATGGTGCTGCATTAATTTTAAGCTTGATTGTCGCTGGCATAGTCATCATTTTTGGTGACCAGGGTATGTGAATGCCATCACCGCCCTCAGATATTTGCTCACATTGAGTGGAATGCGCGAACGCGGATCATAGGAAGCAGAATTTCGGCTACTTGATAGCGCAATCATGTCAAACCTCAAGACTTTCGTAGAGTGCAATAAAAAGAGGTTAGGTGGAAGGCATTCCGATCCTATGACCTGCTTGAAAATAACAATGCTTGATATCATGGCCTTAAACCATTAGAGCATCCAGAATAACTCATCTGCGTATGTTTACATGACAGCTCCTGCCACAAATCTATCATATCATACCTCATTCATCCTCGTCCCATTTCTCAACTATAATCTTCCTATCCCCACTCATCTCATAATGAACCGCCGTCGAACCATCGTCCCTCGACAGCTCAGTCTCCCTTACTTCTTCTCCCCTCTTCAAATCACCACTACACCAGAAAGCATAACTCGCGACCTCGTTGCGGTTCTCGGGAATTGTGAGACACGGGATGTTGGAATCGTCCGACAGGTCGGCCTTCTCGAGCGAGAACGGTCCACCTTTGCAGTCTGGGCCATTGAAGCGTGCAAGCAATGCTTCGGTGCCGTTGGGACATAGTGCATTTCTGTAGACGCTGAGAAGACGACGTTCGGCAATGTTGACGCACATGTCTGGCTCGGGTTTCTGATAAACGAAGGCAGGTTCCGCGCGGACTATTGCGTTGCATGTCGAGTCGGACACGGACGCAAAGGCTGGTCTTGATGGCCCGTCTTTGGGCTTAGTTTGTGGGAGGGAGATATCCATCGATTTGTCCGGCTGAGGAAATGGATTGAAGGAGTCGAACAATGGCTCCGCGCAACTAAACACCATTGACCATTCGTTCTCGGGCATCTTAACCGACTGCATCGTCCACAGTTCAGGTAGAATGCAACGATTGAGTGGCTCGGTGCCATACCACTCCGGATGGAGAAGTAAACCAGTGCATCCTGCCTGGTTGAATATAGCAATGTATGGTAGCTTCCGACCACCAGGACATAAGCCCCTGTTGTTGACACGGACGTTTCTGCCCAGACTGAAGTTTGCCGATACGCATGTGTCCACCTGAATGCTGACCTGTACTTCTGGAGTGTTAGGACCGGAAAAGCAAGGGGGTTTGGGATTGTTGAAGATGACTATCGACGCATCTTCTCCAGGGTTGTCAAACTGTCTCGAGGGCTTGTCGGCGGCTCGGTCCGCGTCCTTGAGTGGGTTCTGGGCGTCGATCTGAGCTGATGCATGGCCGGAGAATGTGTAGAGCACCGCAAGGGCGATGACACTCGAAGAGATTCGGGTCATGATGGACAATCTTTTATCTGACACTGAACTGCAGTCTTGGTGGTTCTGGTTCTGATTGATGCTGAAAGAGTGAGCGTTAATGCAATGGAAGCCTGATTTCTTTTGTCAGCCTGGGCTTACTGCCAGGGCGCAGTGACCGTACTCGGCCCAGTGATAATCGGGGCATCCTGAATCTGAAAGACTCGGCGATGGTTCAAACGAGGTGACAGGGTGATTGTATTGTTTCGGCCGTATTATATGATGCATTCAACTCATTGTCGGGTACAGTACGTCAAGGAATAAGATTGATCGTATAGAGTTAGCAATTATGTCCCCTCGAAGCTACAGTGGAGAGTGCCCTGAAATGGTAGGTGACTGGCTCTTGTATCTAGTGGGACATGCCCTACAAGGTAGCCTATTTTTACCACCTGAATGCACCGACCTTATTGCAGCTTGGGGAATTCACAAAGCATGGGAGCGGTATGAAGGGTGGGTTTGGCGCCTCAGAACCTGCTAGCTTATTACGTACTAATTTATTCTCCTCTGCGCTTTTCTCATTGACCACCATGCTCACTCACACTCTTTCTTGTGTGCATTCATGGTGCCATGAAGTGTCGCCTATATCTCTTGACAAAGCCTCTTTCTGGGCTCTTCACTCATGAAAGCACAAAACAATAGATGCTGGCCTTCTGCAGAGGCATATCGATTCATCCTTCTTGCCGGGGCCATAGCGCCTTTCAAATCAGCGGCAGTTGGATGAGTAGTGACCTCTACGCAGCGATAAGCAGGATGATCCAATCTCAAATCTGTCTGTTGTCGAACCCGTGACATCTGCGACTGAAAGCAGCAGCACCAATCGAGACGATCACTTGACACCAACAGAGGTACCCCCTTTCTTCCATTCCAACTTTGTAGCAATATCTGACTTTTGTGTTTGTTTCCACAGCCGTCGGTGTACAGGGCGATGCCAGAGTCTATGGCTACATTTGCATTCTGCGAGCTGTCACCAGTTTGGACATTACGAGTGCCGAGCCATACAAATTCAAATAGAGTCTTCTCAAGGCTATCAGCAGGCGCATTGCAAACGAAGTAGACGATCGCAAGGGTCGTATATGACACCACATCAAAGCCTCTAGGTAAGAGCCTCTTGTATACCTTCATCTTTCACACCTATAATGTTAACAGAGATCGATAAGCACAATTAAACTAGAATGATATTTAAAAGCCATCGTAATTATTGCATTACTATCAATTTTCATCATATATCAACATGATCCTATGTCTCAGCCCATGTCAACGCTTATCTACCTCACTTCCTCGCCAACACAGCAAAAGACTCAAATTTAACACCTCCAAACTCTTCAATCTCTTCCTTTAGCACCTCATCAATAACCCCATCCCACTTCGCAACCTCTTCCTCCGTCCATCCCCCCTTCGCTCTCCCCGTGAAGGGCCCCATCAGGAACCCTCTCAGCCCCTTAACGCTCTCCTCATCCGTAACCAAAAGATCCTTTCTTGAAGCTTGAATCTTGTCCTTGCCAAATCCAGCTTCTTCCACCACAGACTCGAGAACCCCGTCATTGAAGAATTCAGGGCCGGGGATGGGCATTGGAGGGCTATCAGGTCGGATTCGCTTCTGTGCTTTGTGGATGATGTCTCCCAACGCGAAACGACGCCAGCAGGTGATGACGGCGAGACCACCCGGACAAAGTGTTCGATGGATCTCTTTGACAGCGACAATCGGTTTGGGGAATGTGAAGATACTGAAGTTGGTGATGGAATGCGTAAAGTAGCCATCAGGCAAAGACGAAAGGTCATGCGCATCAAGCTCCTTACACGTGATCCAAGACTCGGTAAAGGAATCCCTCGCCCCAGAAACCATGACAGGGTTATTATCCGAGACGAGTATCTCGGAAGGTACATTCTGGCCGTCGAGCTTCGTCAAGAGTGCAGACGTCGCAGTCCCAGGACCCGCAGCATTGTCATGGACAACAGACTCTGTCGTGATAGGATTAGACGAAGCTTGAAGGTCTTGCAGAAGCTGCGTAAAGATGGTAAAGGTGGTGTTGCCAGTATCTTTGGCGTAGTTGCGAGCCAGATGGCTAAAGTAGTTGGACACGGGGAGGGAAGCGATGGGGTTGGGGGCAGCCATGATTGCAAGTGTTTGTTTGTCTTGGATATAATATGAAAGACGAATGTGATTGTGAATGAGTTGTTGATGACGAGTAGAACAAGCGATGAGAAAGCTGGCTCACGTTGGACCTCTTATACTTGTTTCCCTCGCCGAGTAAGCATCTTCTCTCGGCCGAGATATTCTCACGACTGTGTCCTGACGTGGCAATCGTAAGCACTAACCATCCTTCACGGATCCGAGCATAATACGACGGAGAGAACACTCGGCCGAGTCTTTGTCTGCGCCTACTTGATCTCACAGGGTTACGTGAAGTTACTGGTCAGTCATTATCTCCGTCTCGGCCAATTCATCAACCCGTTGAAATACCCATCCACCTATTATTAATTAAAAGTACAAATCACGTAAACCTCTCCCTCAGAGGTCCCTGCCCATCCCTAAACACCTCTATATACCACTTATTCTCCGTGTTCCCCTTCTCATCCGCCTCCCTACACACCCTCCCAAAGCTCATCTCCATCAATCCCCTCGCCTTCTTCACCCTCTCCTTCTTAAACTCCAACACCTTCCTCTTGCCCGTCCACCTCGTGTGCGGCCAGTATATGGCAAAGTTCCCCTTCGGATCCTGCGTGCGGACATGCGCTAGCGTCCGCGGTGAGTCTCGCTCCAGGTGCACGTACAGTAGGTCCCGGAGGTAGGGGAAGTACCATGTCTGGTCCCACCACCAAACCCGTCTGTTCTTGGCTTCTTCGGCCTGTGAGTTGTGATGAATCACCGCGGGGACCGACTCGCTGAAGAGGTCAGCATACAGGGGAATGTTGCCCCAAGCCACAAAGTCGAGGTCCTCATCAGGCACAACATCCAGCAGCGGAAGCCTGGACTTGCGAATATCCTTTGGCACACCACCCAGGCGAGGAGGTGAAATCCCATACGCTGTCGACATACCGTCAAGATACGTCTTGTTGTCCAACTGCACCATCATCCCATCATCCGGCGCAAACATGGTCGGCAAGAACATCTTTTGCGCATAATCCAACCCGACGTGATACTCAAACTCGTCAAGCACCATACTCGTCGCTTCATTAGCCGGCCAGTTTCCCTCTCCGCTCCTCTCGAGAAGCCACTTCCTCCAAAGCTCCTGCTCACCAAAGATTTCAGCAAACACTCCTTGGTCGCTGTACAGACGTTTCCCGTCCGCCTGCAGCTTCTCCATCCTATCCTTTGCCCGTCGGAAGAGACGCTTCATGTCTCCCACCGGACCTATTATCGTGCCGCTGTTGAGATATCTAGGACGGATGTCCTGATACTTGTTGTCGGCGGGATTGTCCTTGGGGTCTTTATCCGTGAGATCGCCGTAGAGATCTTTCCGCATTGGACTTTCCGGCACCTGGTCGCAGTGCAGATTCCCTCCAGCAAAGGGCGAGGGCATACACTTCTTCTGACTAGCCGCCACGATCGTCTGCTGCATCGGCATCTTGCCTCTCCCATTCCACTGCTTCGCCATCCGTTCATTCGCCTGCTGGATCGTCTCAAAATACCGATCAATGAGAACTTCCGGCGTGAGCTGGAACCAGATGTCGTAAGCATCCACCATCAGCACAAGGTCATTATCCTCCAGCCTGTCATCCTCATTGGCGTCCTTGCGAGTCATGTAATCGAGATACTCGAGCGTCCCCGTTATTTTACCCAGACGGGCACTACCAAACCAGTTTCCGACTTTGCCAAAGTCTTTTTCCCAGTTGACGATGTGAGGGGCAGGATATCCGAGAGCCATGGCGCTGACGATCGTTTTGCAGAGATTATGTCCGGGTCCGTCGGCGGGGATAACGACAACCATGCGATGATGACCGGCGGGGGGTTGAGGCAGTTCGTTCGATGACTCGGTTTCCTTTCTATCAGGTTCCTCGTGGTTGTTCTGGACGCGTGACTCATTCTCTTCATGCTCTTCCTGATGTCCGCCATGAGCACCCTCCGAGTGGTGTCCCTTGTCTTTACCTTTCTTCGAATCATTCTTTCCCCCTCCCTTCTTCTTTCCACCTTTTCCCTTCTTCGGCTTGCCTAGCCACATCTCCGTACTCGGATTTATTCCCAGCTTATACTCGTCCATCTCTTCTGCCGTCAATTTGTTCTTACTGATGACTTGTGGTCCTTCTATATGGTATTCGTTGACCTCCATTGGGAAGATCTGTATCACGTCTTCCGTTCCATCGGAAACGTTCTGTCGGCTCTATATCATGTCAACACCGTCCATCAAAGAAGATCACAATACGAACCTTTACACTTGCCATGGTTAGGAGAGTCGGAATAACAAGCAATGCAGTAACGAGTATCACAAGTCCCATATTAGAAAGCCTGCACCTCTTCCGCGGCAAAGGCGAGAACCTCGACTTCTCCTGTGAATTGTTCATCTTTTTGTCGAAATGTCTGCTTTCTCTCGTATGCCATCGCTGTATAAATTCGTTCGCTTCGTGGTACGAGTCCATCGTTGACCTAGCCAAGACTGGGCACTCAACTGTCCATCAAGCAAAGGAAGATGATGCGCAAAGGTTAGAAATAAAAGGAGGAGGCACCAAGGGGTTGGTAGGATGGGAAAACGGCATGTGGGAAGGACATGTATGAACCTAGAGATGAGCGTACGAATGCAGCATACATAAGTCATCAATACATGTCATTGAACATACCAATCAATCTTCCTCCCGTGTGTTTACAGACATCAAATGCCAATCGTTCATCCGAAACTTAACCCCCATCGTCAATATTGTCTTGTCCCTTGAATCAGGAGCTCATCCAAGACCCCTGAAGTCCTCTCCCAATCCTTCAGCCCTAACACGAAAAGCACATCAATCACTACAACAATACTTTTCCAACATCTTACCTGTATTTCCTTTTTATCACGATCGATTCGTTGTCCAGGGGTACAGACATACAGACATTGAGGCTTGAATGTCTCACTATTCACATATCTTCGCCCTTTCTCCCTCAACCCCCTTTAGCGCGCATATCAGGCATAACGCATCCACGACTCCCTTGCTTTATTTAATCACCAATTAATTCAACAGCTGCATAGCAACAGAGCCCTCCAATTTTGTCCACCAACTTCCACTTTTCTTCATTCCTTGTTCAAGCCAACATCTCAGCCTCAGGTCACTCGTCCCCCAGCTGTTCCTCATTTGCCCCCTGATCCCGACCGCAAGCATCAAAGTCAATACATTCACTTAAAAGTCCTAACACTCATAGCCATAACATCCATTAAAACATCACAATTCGTAAACAGCGACCCAGACAGTGATATAACCCAAATCACTTTTATATATACACACGTATATGTCCTTGCTTTTCTAAAATTCCCTTCCTTTCCAGGGCAAATCACGTAAAAAAAGGGGGTTTCATGCTCATTATACGCCATATCATGCCAGACCGTCCAAGTCCCCATGATCTTTCATAAGTCCTCGTTAAAGTACCAGCACGTTATACGCTGATCGTCTTGAACACACTAAACTCCTCACCCGTCGCCACAAGACTTCCCGAGATCTGAGGGTGCCAGTGCACTTCCTTGGCGTCCTTGAGGTAATGCACGAATAGCAACTGAGGCGGCACGTCCTTGACTCCAGCTGTGTCCTTGCTCTCCTCGTCATCCAACTCAACAGCAAGATCCCACAGCGTGACGGTGTTGTCACCAGCAGCGACAGCCATGATGGAGTCATCGGTGGGATGCCACTCAACACTTGTGATCTGCTCCTTGTGGAAATCGAAGCTGGCAATAGGCTGAGGGTTGTTGGAGCTGGTCTTCCACTGTCGCAAGTCCCAGACAGCCCAGTTACCGTCGTCAGCACCAGAGGCGAGAAGATGTGTTGTCTGACGTGACCACGACATGACATTGACATCCACGTTGGAGACCTGCATGGTGATGGCAGGCTTTCGTGACTTGGATCGTACATCCCAGACACGGATAGTGCCATCACTGGAAGCGGAAGCGAAAACAGACTGCTCGGAAGGAGACCACTGCAACTCTTCAACGCTGCTTTGATGGCCCTGGAAAGGTCTGTTGTCCGTGACCCATCCACCACCGTCAGTACGCGTCGTCACGTAGATCAAGCCATCATTGTCGCCAGTGAGCAGCTTTCCACCAGGAACCAAAGGTGACCAGTCGACAGCATAACCTTCCGTCTTGTGCGCACGAATAGTAGAGATGGGCTTGTTCTGCTGCGCCGAGATTGTTGTTCCAGGGTTATCGAATGAGGCCAGGTGAGGTGTGATGTCGTGAATGAAGATGTTAGAAGACTCGGTCATGGTAGCCGTAAGAGTTGTAGCAACGCCACCACCCTGGTTGGGAATCTGGTGCGATCGGATTCGGTTCGTCGTCGAGTTAAGAGGAATACTCTTGCTCTCCAGAATAGGATCAGAATCCTCATCGTCGTCATCATCAGAGTCGGAGTCCTCGTCACCTCGGTTGGTCTTGCTAAGTCCACTAAATTTCATGACGAGAATCTGGTTGTCGGAGGACTTCTCAGTCTCGGCCTGCGTACCGGAGACGGTATACATGGTAGCGGGGTAGGCCTTTCGGTTGTCGCCAAGCCCGTCCTTGATAATGTCAAAGGACAAGCAGGGCCAGGGGGTGCTGAGGTTGTGAAGCATTTCGTATGTGGACAAATCGGGGGCGAGAGTCTGGCCGGGTTCGAGCTTAGTTCTACCGACAATGAATGTTCCCTGATCTTGGTCGACTTCCATGGCGTCTATGTCAAGTCAGTCATTGAAACGGCATGGCGTGTTGACCGTGACCTACCCTTCTCCTCTGCTTCTCTCTCAGCATCTGGTCGTCCATCAACACCAGCCTCAAGAATCTCGTCCTCGCTCTCAAACTCATCCTCGAACTCGTCTTCAAACTCGCCCATGTCCTTGTTGGTGTTGTCGTCGACATCCATCTGTTCTGGACGGTCACCACCCTTGAGGGGCGCATCGCCATGCGCATCAGCAGTACGCTTTGACATTGTGGGTGTGATTTATTAAGAAGAGGAAACGGGGAGAGTTGTCGAATGGCTGTGCGTCGAGACAAGCCAGTGGTTGGTGAGAATCGTGAAGTCGTTTCGTTCAAAAAAAAAAAAATCAGGCCAAAACAATTATCGAATATTTCCAGTGCCCCTCCAAAAGTAAAAAAAAAAAAAAAATCTGGACACCCCGCCATGTTTGCGCTTATCTTATCAGTACCCGGCCGAGGGTTAACCGGCGCAATCTTTTTGGCTGCGCATATGAAAACTGCATCTTAAATCAGGGTCCTCTTCAATATTGAATGAGACTACTCCTTAAAACAAATGTCTAACGTTAGTGATTACTGATTGAGCATAAACCGGTGTATATGGCATAGACCTGATCATAACCAAGATTTCAAATAAAAATGAAAGTCCATCCTAAAAATATCACCCCTTCCGATTCCCGGCGCATTCATAAGCATATTCTGAAATCATCGCAATGACCGTGTACAGTACAGTAGATACCCTCATCTTTCCGAGCAATTTCGCCGAGATGAGAACAAAGATTCCATGGGATTTCATACGTAATCGAACAATTCCAAATACTTTTCCTATCTCCCGATACCCGCTGCAGCGTGCCAGGGCCACCCCGATGCACCCACGGACTGCCCCCCCATGCCCATGTCGTGCGTCCTCAATGTTTTGTCAGCAAATTGTGTCATAGCATCCAACTCGTTCATCACCGTTAACGGTTTCACGGAAGAAAGCCACAGTATGAAGAGATCAGTTTAATAATATATTCTCACTAATCACTCAGTCAATTGATTCCAATCTATTTTAGTCAACATCAATCCTCCATTCTTTTCCTTCTTCTGCATTCTCTTTCACTCTTGCATCCTCCTTCTATAAATTAAATCCGTGATCCACTCTCAACCTGCCAGAATTCCCCATTAAACACTAAACTACTACACTGCACCTAGTTACCTTAGGTACAAAACAACTACCACTACCCAGCATACCACGGTACTACTTAAATATCAAAGTTACCCCTCCAAAACCCCTCACCACCAAAACCTCAATCACCAACTACCCAAGCCCAAACCCAACCACCTTTACCAAATAATTACATTAACCTCGCCCACAATGTCTGTTGTCGACATCAAGTCCAAGGCTCAGTTCGACGAGCTCATCAAGTCCACTCCCTACGTCGCCCTCCAAGCCCACGCCACATGGTGCGGTCCCTGCAAGGCCATCTCCCCCTTCTTCCAGAAGCACGCCGACAAGAACGCCCAGGAGGGCAAGTACGCCTTTGCCCGCTTCGACACCGACGATGTCCCCGACCTCGCTTTCGAGCTCGGCATCTCCTCCATCCCCGCCTTCTTCTTCTTCGAGAATGGTGACAAGGCCGACAGCCTCAAGGGCGCCAACCCTCCTGCTCTGCAAAAGGCCGTAGAGGGTTACGCCCAGAAGGCCTCTTCTACCGGCGAGGACGGTGCTCTCAAGACCGATGAGAACTTCTAAATTGCTTCTCATGTCTTGATTTGACATCTTCACCAATCTCCATCCCATCCGATACTCGATCGAGCGGAGGATAGATATTCGGGGACCAGAGGAGAAGAAAAAAATGAACGCATAGATACCAGCGGAGACATGGCACACGTTGCAGGCTTTGTTGATTACTAGAAAGGCATCTCTGTCAATGTCGGTTTGCTTAACCAATCCTGACTGACACGAGAGAACTTGACTCGGCAGATGAGTCAAATTACGATACCTAAATAAACACTCGAGGGGGGAGTCTATGGCGAGGCAAAGAGATGGAGCCAGCATTTACGAATTGATACTGTTTTTTATTACTTAACGTTTGATGTGCCATTTCGTGATTTGTGTCTGCTGTCCAATAAGTGAATATCCTCGCTGGTACAGAACCAGTCCAACACTCGACTTCATTCGCTTTCCAATGAGCATGTAAGCTTGCTACACACATTCCGAGTACTATGACCAGTGCCGTCACACCTCATGTCCGGACCAAATGCGCAGTAAAATGTGTGAATGCCGTGTTCTATCCATATTTCTGCTCACAACTAGTTTCAAGCCCCCTCGCTTGCGTGTATTTTGTTGTCACCCAGACCATGTAGCCAATTCATTGATTCGATTTCATAACGCATACCTTCTGTACTCATACATGTATCACAAAAAAACCATGTCCCAAAAGAACGCCTCTCCCATTGGTATTGTTGTGGGCTAACCATAAATCAAATCATCGCATACTCCGTCAAATGCTGCGTGAAACCAGTTTTCGCTCTACCGCTTGTCCAACCGCCAATCCCCCGTCTTCATCTCAGACCTTAGACACCAGGTCTAGGTTGCTACCTCGTCTCAACGACGGAAGTTTCCAAGTGAGTCTGCCGACTCGGCGCTCATACGCCCAACCCCAGAATCCACTCGTTTCCTATCCGGATTTATATGTTCTGTAACTTTTGCCGGCGCATCAAACACCTTGTTGACATCCATTTGCGACGATAGCCTGGACATCACTGTAGGGCCAGCAGATCGGCGGCGATTGACCACGTCATTTTTCCTCAGCTGTTGCAGTTCTTCAATTCCTATACTCATGCTGGTCGAAGCTCTATCCTTGGGGCTTCGAAAGGCGCTGCTGGATCGGGTGTGGCCTATTTCCGGAGATTCAGGGGGGCTTGTAGGGGCACTCAAGATGGTCGAGTTGCGCGACGAGTTTCGGTTATTCCTCCAACGGTTCATCGTCCAGAAACCACTCTCTCGGTTTTCCGTCACGCTGTCCATGTCTGAAGCACTTATTAGGCTAAAACTGGGTGTCGGGGGACTCGTTATGGTGTTGTGTTGTTGGTCTCGGGACGTGCGAGAAGCATGAATTGTGGTGCGGTTGGAGGAAAGACTGCCCGTCGGGCTCTTCAAGCCGGGTGGGAGGCTCGAGAGACCAGGTGGTTTCCGTACCTCTGAGCCCGGATTCGCGGCCGCCACGTTTAGAGATGATCCACTCTTTTTGTTGGGCGATGCAGAACGCTCGCTTCGCGTTGACGTGCCGCCCACGTGAATCCTCCCGCCATCAATATCCTGTCGCCAGCTGTTGATCCTATCTGTGGCATGTTGAATCTGCAATGCGTTGTTTCCTCCCATGCTGAGAGACCCGCGTCTCGAATGCACACGACTACCCGCACTGGTCCTGGTCATGATGCTAGAACTTCGACCTACTCCTGCGATTCGTCCAGAAAACTTGGATCCTGTTTCCCACAGACCCTGCTGTCGTTTGCTGTAGGCGCAATCTTGTCGGAAAACCTTGATCTTTCCCGTCCTGTCCGTTGTTATGATGATGTTGCCGTCAGGGTGCTTCGAGCGTTCGAGGTATGCAGGGGTCTCTTCAGGACGGGCCGCACTGGGTGATGGATCCTCGTTATCATCTGATGTAGCCGACTGGTTGGTACTGCTCTCCTCTAAGCTTCTCAGCGTAACGGGCGGTGGGTTGCTCAGGTCATAGATTGGGTCACCGGAGGCGCTCAGTAATTGCCGGGTCTTGGTAGGCGCCATCAATGCTGTCGTGACAACCTCAGGATGGGCATCAAATGATTCGTATGGCTGCTTGTCCTTGAAGTCGCCTCCTTGGGATCCCAGCTTCCAGATATAGGCCTTGCGGTCTTCACTGCCACAGATGACATATCTGGCGTCGTCGCTGAAACGGGCGTGGATCTGGCTCGATTGGTTCTCCAGACCTTTGTATTTGACCTGGATAAGTTTGCTGTCCAGGTTGTACACTCTGACTCTAGAATCGTTTGAGCTGACAAGTACCATGACCACATCACCCCCCGGGTTTGATGGATCAACCATCGTCCGGATGCCTGTGATCTTACTGCCCTTTGCATTTTTCCCGCGTGATGACCGTACATGAATCTGGTATCGCATTTTGAGGCCCTGCGTGGCGTAAAAGGTGCACATGCCGCTGAGCACACCACAAATGGCAGTCTCACCATCTGGAGTGAAAGCAACTGCGGTGATGAACTCATTCGTCGCTGCTTGAAATTCGACGGTCCTGTCGGGAATGCTCCAAAGCCTCAATTGGGCGTCCAAAGATCCAGCCAGAAAGAATCGATCGTCTGTTGGGTGAAACGCAATCGACGTGACCACGTCTTTATGGGTGAAGGTGCACAGGCACTCACTACGGCTCATATGCCAAAGTCGAACAGTCTTGTCCATGGAGGACGACAACAAAAAGTTGTTCTTACTCCAGCTCAGGGCAAGTATTTCTCCAGTATGCCCCTGAAATTGCCGCACAGGCTGATTGCGGAATACGGGTGCGCTGAGTTTCTCTCCTGTGGTGCCACTCTGGGCCTCTTCTTCTTCGTGTGCCCTTCGCTCTTCCGGTGTTGAGATGACGGCGAAGACTCTCACGATCTGATCCTTGCCTGCGACAGCCAGATATCCACCGTCTAGACTGAACTCAGCCGCCCAGATCGCGTCGGAGCCCTTCAAAAGCTTGCTTCCAACCGCGGTCATGGCAGCACGGCCGTTGGTTTCCGGAGCATGACTTGAGCCCATAAGCTCCTGCGCGAGGAAAAGGTGGCCGAAATCTCGTTCTTTCTTGTTATGCGCTTTGACTCGGATATAGCGAGGGGGCTCCTTGTAGAGGGGTATATAACCTCCGCCGGCACCCATGACGGATGTTAGAGCACGAGCGTTAGTGCCGTCGGTACGTAGGTCGCCGAGTTCAGAGTCCGAGTCTTGACAATCATCATCCTTCTTCCAACTTCCACGCATCGATAGCCGGCTGAGAAAAGAAGGTCCTTTCCTACACAGTCATTAGTACGCCAGTCGTATTGCGGCATCTCGTTCCTACCGTCGGTCTTTGGTTATGTCGGCAAAGGCATTCGGGGACTTGCTAAGCTCAGAGCTCTGTCGTCGGTCTGAAGTGGTGATATCGGAGCGAGCTTGGTTTCGTAGTCGCTGGGTAATGGAAGGCTCGGCAGCGTTGTTGCTCGTTCTAAGATAGATTTGCTGCATAGGGATGTTAGTCCATGTCGTTCTGGCCCTGCGGTTCGGAAATTCACACTCACCGTGCTTAAAGGATCAAGGCCAGCGTTGGTCGAGGTACTAGATGGCGCGAGTTTTGATGAAGCTTTAATATCGTTGACGTCCTTTGCATTCTGAATAGAGGTTGTTGAAGGCTTTTGAGAGGTTGAATGTCGAGTTGGGCGGATATCTTGGGAGGCGGGACTATCACCTATGGGCTTGCTGTCAGCTTACACAGCATAAACCACGAAGCTAAATATGAGAGTCACATGGCACATGACATCGAGGCTGCGACTAGAGGAAACATTGAAAATTGTCGAGGTAAAATACAAGACAGCGCAATTGCACTGTTCATTGGCAGTCTGACAATAACAGAAGTGTACGCACCGTGGGTGTCAGAAAGGGCGGCGAGACTCTGGCGCCTGGGCCGTGATGAAGCTTCTGGAGGACTAGATGTAGAACGGGAGTGATCGTAGCCGGTCGAGTCGAAGTCGCCCGGTAGAGCAGGCGATGCCTTGGAGGGAGACATGTTCCATGCTGTGTGGGCAGTAGTATTCTAAAGAATTTGGAGTTTGAGTACGAGAAAGCCGCGGGCAGTCGGCCTCGCAGCTCTGAGAATGCCGGTCCCGATCCAAAAGGAGTCGGCGGTTTGGCTGCTGGTTTCGGGGTGGTAATGCGGGTTCGTGGGGACTGAAAGTTTAGGTGGGCGTGGAGAGGAGACAGGGGGGTTGGAAGCTGCCAACACTGTCCAATGCGCAGGATCCGAGGGGTCCGAGAGCAAACCGAGATGAGCTTGGGGTCTATGAATGTACCTGTGGGCACTAGGACGATGCGGACTTTGCTTCTTGGAGGCTACTAAGCGTGGATTTCTTTTTTTTTTTTTTTTTCGCGCTCCCCCTGGTGAATCTCTGACTCAAAAATGTCCTATTCGCCTTTTCCAATATCCGCAGGAAAAGATGGCTGAACGGAGGATAAGCTAGCTCGGAGACAGCGGAAGGTGTTTGTGAACCAATGACCGGGTGTCAGCGGGATAACTGTAGGATGCAGCTGAGAGAAGCTAACGAAACAGAATGCGCGGCTGGTGACGAGGCAGTTAATTGGCGTGATCAAAGGCAGTAGAACTGGCAGAATGATTTTCGCGTTCGTTTAGGAGGGTTGCGAGGGGGAAGAGGAGAATAGTGCGCAAGGACGACGGTAGGGTAATGGGGTCGTTGTCCGCGGACTGGCGACCGGTTCCTTCGAGATGAGTGGCGGTGGGCCACAAGATGAAGAGACGAGGATACAAGATCTATCCAACTGAAGTGAATACGGTAGAAGAATGAGACGGATTGTGGGGGATCGTTGGAGAGGAGGAAAAGATGGAGATGAGAGGAGATGCGAGTATGCAATAGGTTGTGTTGAAGTGCTAATGAGTGAGCACAAGCAAGTTAAGATACCGGTCGATATGACGATATGACAATATCATTGAGGTTTGTTGAAGGGTTGAGAGGCTCTAGGTTCTTGGCCTAGGCCCAGAGATGGTGACCTAGCAGGTATGTATTTCTTCCAGGGCAACCAGGGGGATCCTGGGGAATGCTCTGGGTACCTGGAAATGCGATGGAAGACAGTGGGGAATTAGGTCGTTTTGGGAAAGGTGCGGAGGTGGAAGAAAAGGGCAGGTTCTTGGAGATGATTCGCAACAAGGGAAAGAATGATCAAGAACTGAACTGAGAGAATTTTGTTCAATTCATGGATGATGGAACTGGTTGGACATGAGGCACAGCATAGCAACGCCGAGCACCAACAAGAAGGCTGCGGCGCTGGTTCACACGACCACACCTTTTTCGCATCCCCGGAAGTCGGGCCAACCTGCTTTTGCAGGTGTAGGTACTGAATGAGGTAAGACAAGACTTTTTGGAGTGAAGATCTGGGCAGCAGATGTCCCGCGGATCCAAGGTCAAGTTACGAATTAGGGAAGGACCGGACAAGGTAGCGACTCTAGTGAGTGATCCATCTGATGGAGGGAATCCTGCTGACGCTGTGATGTTAGGTACAGTAACAGTAAGTACATGGCCTTTCGAACGTGATTTGTTAACGATCGGTCGTTTCGCTAACAAATGATTTTCGCTGTGTGCGATCTGAATGCATTTGAGATCTACAATGATGTAGGAATGTCGTGGCACATGTAACATCATGGCACAAGTACTTTTATTTTACAGTTCCTTTCCGCTGGACCCTTGTCTGGGCGCCACTGTAATGACAGTCCAGCGCAGCGTACAATTAGCGGCTGGGACAGTCTCAAGAATGGCCTCAGAGCTAGCTCCGAACAAAGCCGGCGATTTCACACAATAACAATGCCCATTCAGCCGGACAAGACACTGGCGCCGGCCACTAACTACCTCGAAAGGCAATTTTGTCCTTTCGCCCTTTTTTTTTTTTTTTTTTTTTCCCACAACGCCCAGTCGGCCGAATACAAACTCAGAAGATGCTGCATCTGACGGATGGTCCGACAAATATGGTTTGGCACCCATGCCGCTATTATGCAGTGAGCTTTCTGTATGTCTCGACATGGGTTGCAGAATGAGGATTATGGGGGGTCTAGACCCTCATAATTGAGGGGGTTGAACAGATGGCAGGCCTGAATGCATAGTAAAAGACGGTATGGAACTGAATCCTTCTGATGTAGCTGTGTTTGGGTTGTCACCGTAGAATTGGCCATAGAGCTGAGTTAGGTGAATCAAACGTGACATGATATGAAAATTGAAAGACAATGTGTAAGACATTGGATGATTTCACCATCATGTAAGTAACCATCGCGATTACAATGGTCGCAGCAACGATCGACATTGTTAAAGCAGCATCGAACTAGGAACCACCTGTCAAAAAGTATGGCCGTTGACGACTGGCCAAGGAGACCCCTGCCAGAAGCTAGGAGGGGGCTAGATCACTGTCCTGGAGGACGATCACAGACGTACAGTACTCGCCCGGACTGTCCGCGTATTTGATCGGATTCTCTTCTTGGGATCAAGACAACAAATCGCTGGGAGGGTAAAACACGAGCTGCATGGACTTGGCGTGTGATACCGTATTGTAGGCATTGAGCGAAACAATTCCGATAAACGAGTATTTGGATACGATAGACTAAACGAGCATTGTTGAGCTACACCGATATTTTGTTTGTGTATTGACGGGCGTTGATCTCAGACATCCTGCACATGTTCTGTCTCGTCTCTATCTTGCACATGCATTTTAACTGTGTACACTAGCGTTGCTTTTGAGTCTCTGCGCAATGCTTTCATGTGAATATCAAGCTAGACTGACAAGTGACACTCTGCCATATGATCCGTATCTCACAATCACATTCACGTCCATGACTTACACAAGCTAGATAATGTAGGTATGTACATCTATCATTGGACTCTCATGCCGAGGCTTCAGCTTAAGCGTGACCTGATACGCTGCGGACATTAACACAACCCAAAAGTGTTAACTTATCTGACCATAAGAAAATGTCATGTCATGCATTTCCATACTACATCAAGTCAAGGAAATGTAGAGGAGAGCGAATACCAGGATCGGAGTGACAAGTAATCAATTTCTTGGCGACCACGCTATGAAGCCGTTCTTCCAGAATCGGACAACTTTTCTTGGCTTACATGATGTTGTCTCTGGTGATGCCGAAAGCAAGGCTCTCAAGAAACAACAGGCGTTTGTTTAGAAGCGGATTTGGGTCACAAAACTCCAGTATTTGTCCAAAACTCCGACTCTTCTTTTTTTAAATAGTAATGATTATTAACAACATGGGTCTTCAAAGTCCACTTGGAATTCACCGGACAGTGTTCTCGAACAATTCCATACAAGAAAAGCGGAGATTTTTGTTTACATTTACATGTATGATAAATAACGCGGAGTTTAATCAAATTTTTCTTCTTCCGTTCTGCTTCTTCTTCGTCATTGTCAGTCAACTTTTTACCCCGCGGAATCTTAGCAAAACTCCGACGGCGACGTGGAATCGGGACCGGGCTTAAGCAACTGCCGATATGGCGATATCTATGCCATCCTTGCTCTTTTCTTTTTCTTGCATTGACTGTAGATCTTGCTACTAAGTTCCGATTTCCGAGTGGTGTTACCTTGACGGCATTTTCGATCAAGAAGAGTGAAAAAGAAAGAGAGAAAAAAAATCATTCTAGAAACCCGCTGAGTGCCTAAGTCAACAACATGGAATTAGAATGAAGCAGCTCAGCTTCCAGTGAGGAAGTGGGGGTTATGTCCCTCGGTACATAGGTATAGCACCAATCAGAAACCTCTTAATGGATTTTTTTTCTTCTTCTTGCACTCTGGAATCTAGCCTTGCATCTACGTCATCCAACTTAACTTAGCCTTATGGTTGGGCTTCTCTGTGCATGACTGGTCTCGCCGCTGACAACCCAAATTCACCACCACTCCAAATCCTTATCATATGCTCACGATTCGGAGATTCGTCCTGGCCAAGTAGACAAATCCCGGGCTGATCTCTGAGACTTTGTCGTCTCTGTTCATCTGCCGCTCAGATACGAAACACGGCTCACGCTATTTCTGAATCACCCCATTTTCAAGACTCAACCTCTCCTATCATAACCAGCACCATGAAGCTGGTCTCCCGAAAAGTACCAAAGAACCTCGAGGAGGAAACAGTATCTCTCCTTCCCGAGGATCCCGAGGATATGGTAAGCAATACCCTTCACCTTCACTTATTGCCCCTGCCAGGCGCTTGTCTGTACATCCCACACTTGTGTCAACTCCCCACTGCCTGTTTTATGTCTGCCGTACGGCATCTCATCTCATCATCACACACCCCTACCCTGTCGCCTCATATCGATTACTTCCTTAATGTTTAACTCTATTAATATCGTTCACTACACCGCATTACCATTACTCATGACCCTTGTGATTGTGCTCGGCGTTCTGTATCCTCCTAACCTCCGTCCTCAAGCCACCTCTCCCTTCCCCCTTCAAACACACCCCTACTACCCTTACTACTCATCACTTCAGACATCAGTCAACTGACATCTCTTAGTGGCATGCATATAATCTCATCCTACCAGGAGATGTTATTCACGCCAGCACTATCCGCAAGGTTGTTAGCGTCTCCAATACGGGCAGCACCAGCTCAGACCGAGTCCATCTGAACCTTGCCATCAAAGTCAAGTCCACCTTTTTCGACCCCATCATCTCTTCCCTGCGAGTCTCCGGTACCGTTTGTGTTGAGAACCCCCATGTCACCCTCGGATCTTACCACACTCTCGACCTCGAGATTGACCGTCCTTTTACTATTATGAAACCTGATGGCTGGGATTCCATCGCCACAGCTACTCTGAAGGAGGCTCTTGCCGATGACAAGGATGGCGCTGTTGCCGCTGTTGTCATGCAGGAAGGTCTAGCCAACATCTGTCTCATCACCCAGTTCCGTACCGTCCTCAAAGTCCGTGTCGAGAGTGTTATTCCCAAGAAGCGCGACTTGGCGTCAGACCAAGATGCGGGAATGCGCAAGTTCTTTGAGAAGGTCCTCTCGACTCTATTACGGACCGTGGACTTTTCTGAGCCCCGGCCACTACTATTAGCAAGCCCGGGGTTCGTGGCGACAGATTTCAAGCAGTACATTGCCAATCAGGGACGAGACAAGGCTGACAAGGTCCTAAATGCTGTTGCTAGGCAGGCTACTGTGGTACACGCCAACTCTGGCCATGTTCACTCATTGAACGACGTCCTCAAGAGTCCAGAAGTCACAGCCAAGATGAAGGACATGAAGTTTGCCAAGGAGACATTGTACGTCGATCAGTTCTTTGACATGCTCAAGCTTGATGATGGCCGTGCATGGTATGGTACATCAGCCGTACAGAAGGCCGTCAATGATGGTGCAGTAGGACCAGGTGGTGGTATTCTACTCATCAACAACTCGCTGTTCCGCAGCGAAGACCTGGCTACCCGCAAAAAGTACGTTGCCCTCGTAGAAAAGGTGCGCAGCGACGGTGGTGAGGCCAGAATCCTGAGCAGTGATCACGAGAGTGGACAACGGTTAGCCATGCTGGGTGATATCGCCGCCGTTCTGAACTACCCTATGCCGGACCTAGATGACGATGACGATGATGACGCTGATGCTGAACAAAACGGTTCTGGAGATGGTGCCGGAAACGAGGATGCTTCTAAAGAGTCGGATATCATGGATAGTGTCATTTAACATGGCGTCTAACATAGATGGATGAATAACGAATAATGCGAATGAAGATACCATTTGTCCTATAGACTGATGTGGCTTTAAGTTATCTGATAAGTAAATGTTTTTGCAAACCTCAAGAGTAGAGAGAGAATCAGTAAACATTTCGTAATTCTGGTTACTCTCGAATTTTATCATTTGTTATTGTCGTCATGTATTGAGATGCGTGTACTTCCACAGTTGGCCTGAGCAGTGGTGATCTCATAGAATTTGCTTGCAATGGAGCTTCCCCGCAACCTGGACCTTGCAACAACAATATCAGACAACACAACATCCAAACTCCAGTTGAACTTCATCATAATAGTAAGTTACATCTATTGACAAAGTGATATATAACTTACATATAAACAGACCTGCTCATCGAATGTTTCGCAATATGGCGTCAAAACTAAGCCTCTCATCTACCCGGAAGCTCAACTCGGGCTACGAGATCCCTCTTCTTGGATTTGGTGTATGTCCCCCCAGCTACGTCAGTTGAGGAGCCATTATTAACAAACAGTCTGCTGCTATGTAGGTGTATCAAACGTGAGAGTTTGGTGAACAAGTTGCGGTGTACTGTCGTGTTAACCAAGCTTCTAGTCCCTTTGAGCAAGCCACCGATGTCTGCAAGCA
Organism: Fusarium penzigii; assembly: GCA_013623535.1. NCBI lineage: Eukaryota > Fungi > Ascomycota > Sordariomycetes > Hypocreales > Nectriaceae > Fusarium > Fusarium penzigii. The sequence continues at coordinate 36,744 of JABFFC010000260.1, read as the reverse complement.
GGCATTGGAAATTGGCTATCGGCATGTAATCAACCCGTCTCTACGTTCATTTTTAGCAAGACCTGACCTGTCCAGATCGACTCTGCTTCGGCATATCGAAATCAAGGTGAAAGCGCGGCAGGTGTACCGGCTTCTGGAGTCCCCCGTTCAGACGTCTTCTTCACCACCAAAGTCCCTGTCCGCAAGTTCCCTCTGGGTTATGAGAACACCCTCAAATTAGTCGACATCGCCCTTGAGGAGACCAAGTTAGGATATCTAGACCTTGTTCTTATTCACTCACCTTATGGCGGACCGGATGCTCGCAAGGGTGCTTGGAAGGCATTAGTCGAGAGTGTCGAAGCTGGCAAGGTCCGATCTCTGGGAATTTCCAACTATGGCGTACACCACCTTGAAGAGCTAGAGGCCTACATCAAAGAACTCGAAGCCGAGCGCGGCCAAGGCAAAGGCGGTGTCATCTCAGTTGGCCAATGGGAGATCCACCCATGGCTCACTCGACCAGACATTGTAAAATGGTGCAACGAGCGCAACATTGCCGTAGAGGCCTACTGTCCTATCGTTCGCGGTGAACGTTTTGGCGAGCCCAAGATTGTGGCTCTTGCGAAGAAGTACGGGAAGACGGAGGCGCAGATTATGCTGAGATGGAGTCTGCAGAGAGGTTATGTGCCTCTGGTGAAGAGCGTCACGCCGTCGAGGATTCTAGAGAACTCACAGCTGTATGATTTTGAGCTTACGGAAGAGGAGGTACAAGATGTTGCGACGGATGACTATAGTCCTTGTGCTTGGGATCCAACAGTTGAGCCTTTGGAGAAGTAGTTACGATAACAGTCAACACTAACAAACCATTGTTCAATACACGACATAGACCCAAATTCAGATTTATATATAATAAATACGGACATTCCTTTCTTGTTAAATTGCCAGGCAGGTCATATTAAAATGGAGCATGTGTTTGGTGACTGAGACTAGACCAGACGTCTGGCATGTTGATGGGTGACACGTGATTACGTTTGTTCCTCGTGTTTAGCTCTCCCCGCCATCGCGCGCTCCTCGTCACAATCCATCCATCCATCTACATCATCAACCCGTCCGACAGGCTTCAGCCCGGCAACACCAGATCAGATGTCTCACTCACAACCACGGTCAAAATGGCACAACAGAGATTCACACTCATCCCTGACTTTCCAGGTCGTCATCCTAACACGGCACCTCGACCACCATCTCGACCCATGACATCGAAACAGGTCCAGAAAGCCTACAAAGCCGCCAACCGCGGCCCAAAAATGTCGCGCGCAGAAATGATCAAACACGAGCGCGCAGAGCAGGAACGAATAAGAAAGGAATTCGAGAAGGAAAAGGCTGCTGCTAAAGCAAAGGCGGCGCGGGAGAAGAAGAAGGAAAAGGAGATGGCCGAGAAGGAAGCCAAACGCAAGAAAGGGTTACCGCTAGTGTCTGTGAGACCGAGTCAGGATACGATTGCAAGATTTGTGCGTGGGAGTGGTATGGGAAAGAAGAGAGATGTGGATGGGAATATGATGACGGATAATGTGACACGAACTACAACTACAAATGATTTGACTGAAGAACGACCTGCAAAAGCGCCAAGATTAGACGTCATTGACGAAACACAAGAGTCAGAACAAGACAGCTTTGCGGAGATTGAGGGTCTGGATGATATTTTGGAAGAAGCAGAGAAGAAGGCCAAAGAGGTGGCATCCCAGACACGAACATTGGATGATTCTCCAGAAACGGCCACCACAGATGTGCCAGCAGAATTGGATATTGCGACAAACAATAATATCGCAACCGAGACATCAGAAATACGACACGATAACGAAGAAACGAAAGCGCAAGAACCTTTGCCGAGATCAGACGACATGCAAGACTTTTTGGACCATGATTTGGATGCGGAATTTGCAGAATTCGAAAAGACGATGGATTCAGAAGATTTGGAAAAGGAGCTATTTGGCGATATTCGCAACACCCCCGCGGCGGAGGAGACAGCACAAACTTGGCAGCACAACCTAGATGGAAATCCCTCTTATGAGAACCAACCATCGCGATACGAACAGGATCTCGGTCTTGAGCGTCGAACAATGCTACCTCCGCCAAGACCCCGTACTCCCTCGCCGTCGCCTTCACCTTCACCTTCACCTTCACCTAAAAATGCTCCTCCGATGAGCACGCAGGCCATCCTCTTTAACCTCGATGACTACTTCCCCTCGTCGTCCCAACAAGCTCTCGAGCTAGAACAGGAGGTTCAGGACATCATCCCCTCCGCTCCCGAGAACAACCTCCGGCAGACACCAGATATGTTGCCCTCCATCCCTCTTCAAAACGCTTCTCCCTCACCCCCACCTCGCCGCTTCTTCACCTCCTCGGGCTCTCACGAACTCATGTCCCTGGCTCTCCACCGAAGCCGTCGCACAGCCGCCCTGGAGGAACTGCAACAGCGTGAACGATCACGGCTCCAAGCAGGAATGATAGCACAGGCCCAAGCCGCAAGTCGGAAGTCTCCCGCAAATAAGAACAAGAACAAACAACAACCCACAAAACCAACCCCAAAACCAAAACCAAAAACAAGCCCCGTCAAGTCATTCTCATCACAGAATAAGACAAAGTACGACGACGAGAACAAGGAGAATCAACCACCAGACGCATCACAAGAATCCTACGGCGGAGATTGGGTGGACGAAATCGCTCTTGATTTATTATTATGATTACAGCATGGAGTTGGCACTAGAATTTTGCATTTGCATTTGTATTCAATGACATGGAAATTGGACCCTTTTCTCCCCCCACAGGATGGCATTACAAACTTGGATAAGACATAGACAGATCACTTCTTTTTTTCTTCTTCTCACGAAAGAAACATCACATAGCATGGCGTTATACGGAAATCAACACATACACGCACACACACACACACCCTTTCTTGTGTCTCTCATCTACTCAATTGTCTTTGTACAAATCAACGCTACCAAATACTCAATCCATGACACCTTTCTCTCACAACCTAAAAAAAATGAGTTGCGGCAAAATAACAATAATAATAATAATAAGACCTCTCTTGAAAGTGACCTTCCCCCCCTTTAAACGCCGATGCATGATTTCCCCTCCTGTAATGTCATCGTAAAATCGTGAACCTTTCCCGTCGTTTATACCAGGAGAACAAAAAAGAGAAAGGAAAGAAAGAGGAAGAAGCCGCTAGAGGAAAATGCCGACCCATTCACTCTTGGCTGACACTCTTGTATCGCAGGCATCAACCGCGCATCGCAACTCACTCGACGAGTGAGCTTTGTCCTCTGGGAATCGGAACCCTACGCCGTGGGGGTTTGTCTTTGTTGGTTTGCGATTCTCGAAACAATCAGCACAGTAGACCTAAAAAAAAAGAAAACATCATGTCAGTTTCTCATCCACAGCAGAAACGAGGTATAGGGAGCGAGACGTACGTGTCCGCATTTCTTGAGTGCCCAGAAATGATGCTCTCCAGGCGCCCTCTTCCTCTTCCCCTTCCCGCTCCCCACGGAACTCTGCACCGTCGTCCCCGTAGGATCATACGCGAGCTCCTCCTCACAGGCAGGACAAACAACAATGCTCTCTGACTCCTTCTCCGGTTCCATGCAGGTATCACGCGTGAACCCTTCCTTTGCTGGGGCGATTGGTTCCATAGGCGGCTTCGGGCTAGGTTCTCTGGGGGCAAAGGCGTTTCGGGAATGGTCCAGCTGGGGTTGTGGGAAATACACGTCGGCGCCTAGTATCCCGGCAAGACGCCTGGTCAAACCGATGGTGAAGTTGGGAACGGCACGTCTAGGCACAGAGCTGATGAATTCGAGCTCAATCAACTCGTCTGGTCGCGGTCGAGATCGTAAGCTCCTGCCTTCTGCTGGACGTTCCTCCTCTGGTGAATCCTCGGCGGTCAAATCGATATAGCTCGGTGCGGGGCCAAAGAATGTACTATCACTTCTGGCCAATCTCGGCGGCGATATTCTCTGTGAATTTGTCCTTCGTGGGTTTCTGGCCTGGGCTGGCGGTTGACTTTGTCGTGTCTGAACAGGTGAGTCTGGTTCTTCTGTGAGGTCGATGACAGGGGCCGCCGCTGTTGCTGCCGCTGCTGCTGTTGACGTTGATGTGGTTGTTGTTGTTGTTGTTGTTGGGCGAGATCTGCGAGGACGAAGAGGTGCAGCGCTTTCGGGACGAGGTAGGATGAGGTTTCCGAGACTATTAGGGTTCCGAGACGAGTTGACATGGACTTCTATCAGGTCATCATCATCTTCATCGCCGACCATAAAGTCGAGGAATTCATCGCTATGAAGATCCATATTGAACGTGGGTTGTTGAACAAAGAGGGGAAGTAATTATTCGTTCGAGGCGGCGACCGTAGAGAATAAGAAAATCGAGTGAAGTCGTCAAACCGGTTCACCAACCCTTCCGACACATTCACCTCAGTGCGTTTGATATCGTACTCTATTCCGTGGCGATGTTGGCTTTAGTCTTTAGTGGGGGGAGGAGAGCTGCTGGTTAAGAAACCCTTTTCGATACTCGGGTTCGAATTCTCCCGTATGCGCAAAAGTCGAGGGTTCTTTTTGTGGAAATAGGCCTGTTTCTAGGAAATCGAGGTTCGAAAAAAGCTGTAGAGTAGGAACAAAGTTGGGATTTGGATTCAGCCTTGAGGTTGACGTTGAAAGATGTAGAAAAAGAGAAAAGAGACGGACGCCGATTGTTCTCTCAATCAATGACATTACAAAGATTAAACCTTGCACATGACGAGATGTGCCTGCTGAGAAACCCGCCACTAAAGACTGCCTGGTAAAATGGTTTTCGTTTGCCTCAGTACAGTGGCTACGGGCTAGGCTACCCCCCCTTGAGAGGAACCCGAAGGTGATGGGTTTAAGGCTGCACTACAGGGGGTTCGAAGGCGCTAAGATGGGGGAGGATCCACTGTGCGTTGGAACTCGACAGGTATCCTGCATTTTGTTTACATGGACCAGCATCTCCAACATCCTGTTTACTTTGTTACCTGCATCTTGGGATGCCTGGTATTATTTAATTCTTCAGAAGGAACAGGTGTATAGATAAAGCGAAACTCTATGCGTATTATGCTGATTGCTATAACTAAATTGCTAAGAAGTAACACAATTTCACTTCTTAAAGGAACGTCTTCTTTGCAATGAAAACACCATGAATCAGTCAGTACTTCTCAGCAGTTATCAGACTGCTTTCATGTTTGCTTCTCAACACAGATCATGACAATGCACACCCCATCATATCTCCTTTGAACAAACATATCACGCAAGACACGCCTTGAAACAGGTTCAGTCACACGAATTCTCCAGTAACATTCTTGAACACCTCCCCTCGGCCCATTCATCCCAGGCCTAATGTACAACTATCCATCCCCCTATCTCATCTGAATACAAGCAGAACCCCTCGATATTTTTACTTTAATACCATTCATGTAGATAACAAAAAAAACAAGACCATCCCAAAGAAGAAAAAAAATCGATAAACCTAGATTCATTCTATTCCTTCGCACCGAGAACGCTAATGACTCCTTCACCATTCACCGAAATGAGCTTCTTTGCTGACTGGCCCCATCGGACAGCAACTGCGGGTGTGGAATTTCTCAGGGGTTCGCTCCATGACTTGCTCGACTTGGAGTACTGGTGCACCGTCAGGCCCGTGGAGCCACCCGTCGCGAGGAACTGGCCCGAGTAGTCCCAGGCAAGGGACTGGACTGGTCCGCCGGTCTCGATAACCTTGGCCACCGCTGCGTCACCCTCCTTTCGAAGATCGAAAATCGTAACCATAGTCTGGCCCTTGGCGATGGCGGCGACCCAGTAGCCGTTCTCGGAAAAGGCGAGGGCCTGGATAGGTGCGCCGAGCTGGAAAGCGGCGGCTTGTTCGAGGCTGTTGGTCATGAAGAGCTTGATATCGCCGGATGTAGTACCGGCGGCAAACAGATGACCATCGGGGTGGAAAGCACATGATGTAATAGCTAGAAAGGTCAGTATCATGACTTGCTACGGACGAAATTGACAACTTACAAGCATCGGTATAAGCACGGCTGACGCGCTTCAGTGTGGATGCCTCGTAAAAGACAATGCTCTTGTCTGTGCCAACTGAAGCCACGAGCTCTCCGCTAGGATGTAAAGCCAGAGCCGTGACGGGACCAGCATGCTCGCCAGCCTGAGCAACCTCGGTATCATTCTCAAACACCCTGAGGTGACCCTGGCCTGTAGACAGAATAACTTTGCCCTGAGCCCACTTGGCACCAGTTACTGGCTCCTCAATAGCAATCTGTACTGCAACCTTGTCCTCGTCCGTTGAGTAGATAGCAACGTTGCCCTTGACACCTCCAACAACAGCGTTAGCCTCCTCGACATCGAGAACAGTCGCCGCAGGTACGGGAAGGGCGTTGGTAGTCTCGGTAGAAAATGTCGACAACTCCTCAGCCGTGACCCATCCATCTGGGATAGCACGCTTCTTGCGACCCTTTGAAAGCCTGCGAAAAGTTAGTCTCCCTCCTTAAACCAACAATTAATCCATCAACATACGATTTGTGAGTCTCGTCCACCTTGGCAGCTAGATCCTCAGGAAGCTTCTCCACGCTGTCGACCACCATCGAATCACCATCAGGTGCACTGCCCGAGACGGTGACCTTGCTCAACGCATCTCTGGCCTCGTCTCTCTCCCTCGTCAACCGCGCAATGACGCGAACGGCCGCATCATGCTGGTATAACGCCGTCGCAAGCTCCTCACGCGTCCTCGCCAGCTGCTCCTTGAGGTTATACGTCTCTAGCGCCAGCGCGTCCCATTCGTTCTGGAAAGTCGCAAGCAGGGCGGGGATGGAGGTGAGGGTAGGTGGACGCGGTCGGACGATACGCGACGAGTGGATGGGTAGGAGGTCATCGGTGGTGAGAGCCTCGCCGGAGTCGGGCTCAGTGCCGTTCTCGTTGATGTACTGTTCGATAAGACGCTTCTCATAGACAACACCTATTCCTAATTAGTGATGGCCATCACAGGCATCATGTTTGCACATACCCGACTTCTTGGACACTACGGGCTCTTGGGGAGCCTCCCCGGAAACTGAGGTTAATAGTTAGCACAACGCGTTGACGAGAGTCGATCAGCAAGGCCAACTTACTTCCACAAAGCATGGCGACAACAATTCTAAACTCGTCTGTGTTCCAATTGCTCGTCGTCAAGAAAAGCGCGGGTTTCGACGTTCTCGAAGCTTGTTTGCGACTCTCCGTCACCTAGTCGAGATTTTGCTGGCGCATGGACCATCTAAACACGGAAGCTTCAAGGTCACGGGCGATAAGATAAAGACATCCATGCCTTCGTTATCGATAGTAACAGAGTGGGTCATGAGCTTATCATCTGCTTATCTTGCGTTTGGCTGTCATGGCGGGGAGCACCGCCGACAGCTTCGCAAATCTCCGTCATCCGGGGAGCTCTGGAAATGCAGTTTTGTTGATATCCTTGCGACTGGCTGGCTAGTGCTGAGAGATGTTTACTCAAAAGGTGTTGCATCTGTGGCAAATGCAACCCGAATGTCCCTCCTGTAGCTCACGATCCCACACTCTTCCTCTCTCAGAGGACTGATTACTGATTACACACTTTGCTTGTCACATCTGATAGCCCAACATGTCTCTTCCTCACCCTCGCACTTTACGCGCCGCCACCGAAACCCAGCAGATCCAAGTCTTGGACCTCCTCTTTGAGCCCAGCCCAGCCATCCACTCAACCCTACTGCCCACCCTCCGTGAAGCAGAGTACTCATCCTACCCGGAGCTCATTGACGCTTGTAAAACCCGGCTCTCATCTTTCGCCTCCTCCTCCAAGTCTGACCCTACCCTTTTGTCCATTTTGGGCTCGCACCCTCGATTGGGAGCGAGGAAGGTTGATTCTGCGCAGTCGCAGGCCGAACAGGCGAATCTGCAAGGTGAGGGTGAAGAATTGGCCAAGTTGAACCAAGAATACGAGGGGAAGTTTCCTGGACTGCGCTATGTGGTGTTTGTGAACGGGCGAGGAAGGCCAGAGATTATGGAGAATATTAAGGCGAGAATTGCAAGGGGCGATTATTCTAGTGAGGTGGACGAGGCCCTACAGGTAAGATTACTCTTTCAATTCGGCAGGACAATAAACTGACAAGACAGGCCATGTGTGACATTGCAAAGGACCGTGCATCCAAGCTTGGTGTAAAAGAATGATGGTTCCGTATGAACCACGGAGAACTCTTTATTATGACGGTGTTCATCAGTATCGCTCATTGAGAAATTCTAACCCGCATCGTCAGTAAGACTACCGGCCACGATATGACTGTGACCATGACCACCAGACCAAACATCCGTGATGAGCCTGTCTTATGCTATAAACCAACAAACACCAAACATGCCACTACCATGCAATAAACAAGTAATAAACATTGAACTTTTGACCATGATCGCTTCAACATGACCCGTAAACTCCCACCAAATGCGCCCGGCTATATCGAAACAACTACATCCAGCAAATGCCATCCAATTCATCCAGATACTCCTCATATGTCCTGTCGTCGCCTTCTGTGTCCTCTGCGCCCTGGCCAAATAGTACACCAAAATCAGAGTACACGCCCTCTTGGTCTTCGCCTCCATCGTCCCAGACGTCGTCACTCGGATGCATAAATGCGAAGCTGTCCTCTTCAAGGTCGTCGAGCATGGGCGGTACAGGTCGAAGCTCGGGAGATTGGACGGGATGAATGCGTGGTGAAGTGCATCGCTTAGTGGCCGCTGCGTCGGTGGTGGGAAGAGGAAGGGCAGCAGGCTTGGACAGTCGACAGGCCGGAGGCTTAACGGTTTGGAGGGCAGGTTTCGGGGCGTTGACAGCTAGGGGGGAGCGTGTTGGTGTGGGCGCTGTTGGCGATCCAGTCCTATGGTCTGAGGGGGGGCAAACCGCCAACGATTTGCCAGCCGAAGAGGCAGGGAGACTCTGAGGTCGCCACATCCACCTTGAAGCCTTTGCTGTGATAGCAGCCGCCTCCTGGTCGGCACTCTGCCCTGAGCTCAGCCTCCTTCTTAAACAATTCATGATGGAATACCGGAGAAAGGACGTTGCGTGCAAATGCGCAACCTTTCTAGCCATGTCCACTGATGTTGCCATCTTAAGGAACCGCCTATCCCCTGCTTCCTGACCTTCGCGGTTGAGGATGTGCGTAGCTGGTTGTGAGTATGGCTGAGAGAGGCGACTAGTGATGAGCTCGGAACGAAGACGACGCTTCTTGGAGCTGAGTTTGGCAGTATCGAAACCATCAACATCGGAGATGCAACGGCGACGCTTGACGCCTCGGCAGAAGGTTGGAGGCTGTTTGGCCTGGATGGTGAAGGAGATGGTCTGTGACGATGTCTTGGACACGGAGAATAGAAACCTGGACTGGCTGTCCGGCCGTGACTTGAAAGCCCATGATGAATCAGACGTCGGTTTGGCGTTGCAGCATTTCTTGTGCTGTCGGTGTCGAGTTGATGAATCACCCAGAAATGCGTCTAATACTGGATCGGAAGCAAGACACCGGGGGACGTGAGCCAATTCACTCGTGGTCAAGTCCAAGGATGATACAGGTAGGCCATTATGACAACAGTGACCCGATCGACAGGACCAGGTGTCAAGTAGGCTGAGTGAATTCTGTCTGTTGATGTCGACTTCCATCACTGGGGTAAGAGGGAGAAACTCCAGGTAAATGTCAGGGTCGCCTCCAGTAAGCCATCCGCTTTAGAGTGACCAAGGTTTGATATCAAATAAAAGTAGCCTGAATAGGTTGAATGAAAATGAAATTGGTGAATTAAATTCGTTGGGTCTTGATTTGGAGTGTAAAGACCTGAAGGAAGATGTGATGTCTAAACGGACCAGTCGGTTGAAATGCTCATCAGATGATCTGGTGATGATGGCGAGAAGTGATGGACGGCTCGGCTTGACAAGATTGGCGACAAGGGTCTTCCAGTTAGGTATCCGTATGCTATTTTGGATAATTCTGGGGCCAAAGCCAAGTCAACAATTGCTTATTTGAGAAGAGGGATATCCAAATTGCAAGAGTTTAAAGACGAGTGCTCTTTAACCGGGCATGAGCTGGTTTAGTACCAAGGCAGACACAGACACAGAAACACTCGCGTGATCCTCTTGAGATGCGAAATGTGGGGTACGCCAAGGGTGGTCAATTCTGGGGGGGCGTTTAGTTGAGACAGTCGAGGATGTAAGTGGTAGGCCAATGGATAGTACAAAAAGTCGAATGGGAAATATCTTTTATCAGGGGTAAAAGACTGAATTATGAGAGGAAAGGATTGAGAAAAGAGGGGAAGGAAAAGGAAAGAAAAAGAAAAGAATTGCGCTGTCGTCAGATTGGAGGTTTAGGAAAGGGCAAGAGTGAGTGAGAGAGAGAGACAGAGACAGAGAGACAGACCTCAGCAGACGAGGAAGGGAAAGATGGTGTGGTCAAATGTCTAGGAAGGTCCTGCTTGGCCCAGGTCCAGGTCCAGGTCCTGCACCTCACCAGGCCAAGGTGCAACATGGATTTTCCTTTACTTCCAGGGATCAACGCCATCATTGAGCTTGACTGGTACCAATTCTACGGGAAATCCGGGGGCGGCACATGAGGTACGGTACAAGAATGAGAAAAGAAAGGAAGCCAAGAATGTACACACACACAAGCACGTACACATGTGCAGTACGTTGTGTTGGGTTAATAATTAATGCCTAGACTAGCTCGTTGTTTTTCCTCTCTCTTTCCTCTTACAGTACAAGTTATAAGGGGGGGTTGGACTAGACGAAATATGTACACCGAGGAGTGATCATCTACAGCAATACAAATACAAATACAGTACAGTACAAAAAAAAAGGATGGAGAAGAAAGGCACATCACGAGAGAATAAATTAATGGGCAGACAACAAGAAAGACAATCACAGAGCGATGATCCGAAATACTAACACTTTTAGCTCCATTCTCAAAACCCCCTTCTATCAATCTCATAGGTCGGAATGACATGGAAAACCCCATGATTTCTCATCCATTCACGAAAAGAAATCACACAATACAACACACAACACACAACACCACATCATCTGCAGGCAATAGTGCCCTTTTTTTTTCTCCCTCTCTTTTCTTTTTCCTCTCTTTCGCGCTCTCAGCCAACAGGGATGTCATTTCACTTTCTCCTTTTCTCTGGGGTACATGTACATTACACTCACACAGCATAACTACCAAAGTCTGAACAAAACAAAACAAAAATCACCCATCCAAGGGGTGGTCGGAGGCGTTGGTCAGGCGGGCTCTTATTCTGTCGAGTAACAGGGATCATGTTAAACAACCCCCCCTTTTTTTTTCTCTTCCTTAGTTTAACTGAACTGTGACAGGGCGGGAAGGGGATCCGGGGCACAGTAATCCGAAGTTGTGCATGGGGGCATGTCAAAGTTGCTCAGATCATTCAACTTGTAGCTTGTAGTCCTCGTCCTCTCACCATGGTCATAGTCAGCTTTCTTCATATCCTGACCAGGTCCAACCTCACTCCATATTACTCAACTATACTATACTTCTTTCAGTCGTCTCACAAAACACAGTACAACATCAACCCAACTCAACACGAACCTCTCTCCCATACCATTAAAAAATCCCCAGATCTTCCCTTTCCATCTCCTGGGTTACATTACATCCCTTCCCCCCTCATTCAACTCATCCAGCCACCATCCCCCCTGTCCACTCTTTACCCAAACCCGCACCAACTGCAAGTCTGACCCTTTTAGCTGAAACAAAACCACCAATCTACTTCTGTCTTTCACGCTCTTCGTTGCTTTTTCTTCCCTGCATTTCATTTCTCAATTTTGCCTCTTACAGGCTTACAGCTCATCATCACCCCCCCTGACGCGTGTCGACCCTCTCGGCTGGGTTTTTGGACAAGAAATAAAAGGCGGGGAAATGATCGACGCCTTTTTTTTTGTGAATCTCTGGGGTCGAGTTTCTTGGGAAGTGCAAGGGCAAACGAGGAGTATTAATCTATAATCCAACGTTACCTTGTCTGGCTTCCATAGTCATGATATCAAACTGTAGTGTGAAGTACATTACATACAACAGTGGCCATAAAGCAAAAAGTACCACAATGAAACCTAACCAGTTCACTATCCTTCAGCTGAGAATTACACATCGCTTTGCCCAATTCCACCTTGATGCCCCTGACAAATTTTGCTTTTTAATCATTTCCCCTCGGTAAGCCAACAGGAAGGTAAAATGTTGCGAATAAACACTCGCTCCCAAGTCTCAACGGCTTCGCATCCAGACTGCGCCCCATTCTTGGCTCTTATTACACATCTCGACTTCCACAGTGTCACTGGCAAAACAATTTCATATGTTTTGATCCTTCATTCATACTGGCTATACGCCCTGTGTCCTACAGTTTGTGATATTCCCAACGCCGTGTTCGCTACCCTTTTGTGCCCCTGAAACCTCCATGTGAACCTAAACAGAAACAAGAAAAAGGAAAGCACATAAGAGAAAAGAAAGTGGATTACCAAAGACCCGATCCTCCTGCAAGCTTGGCCAAATCAAGTACCGAGTACTCCTCAAGAAACATACATTCCTGATGTTCCAGCATCAACGCCACCCATCAGGTTCTCATCAGACACTCACACTGCCCTGGTCTTGACGTCAAAGATAGCATTCTTCCATCCTCCTTGCTGATATTCATACACAGTCTGCTCAGCATCCTGGCCCTCTGTCTCCCACATCTTGACCAAGCTGCCCGGCGCATAACGTCCCTTGAAGACGCCCTTGCCAGCCTTGACACCAACCCTGGTGTCGATATCGGGGTCGGGTGCTGGAACGAGACGAGCAGCAACGGCTCGGACAAAGGTCCAGAGATCATGAGGATTGGCGATGCGGGTCGCTCGAAGTCGCTCTCGTGCAAAAAGAAGCTCGCGGTTCAGTGTGTGTAAACCATCGGCAATGGCGTTGGCGATCTGATATTCGAGAGCCTTGCGGACAATAGGTCTGATGAATGGCTTGAGGATCCATGCGAGGCAAGCAAACTTGGACTTCGAGAGGGTATAGTTGAGATGATGAATGCGAACATCGACGTTCTTCAACGTGACAATCTCTTCCAATCGCTCCCGGCCAATCTCGATGTCCAGTGCAATATCTACACCACGTCTGTCCAGGTGGAATCCTGCAATACCCTCATCAACCAGACGGAGTATTCCGGAATGCAGTCTAAACCAGAAACCAAGATCATCTGCTCTGATAGATAAACCCGAGACTGAGATTCTCATGTTAGAAGTCAGGGAAGCCGCAGTGCCGTGACGAGCCTTGCGCACTTCAAAGTCGTTGTTGGTAGAGACGTTAAACTTGAAAGGGAGGAATGAACTATGGTTGATGGTATGGCCAGGCTCAAGAATGAGGTTCTCAAGCAAGAGGTCAATAGCAGGGGCCGCAATCTCGACACGGGGAATGGGGATGTACTGAACTGCCTGGATGAGAAGGGGAACAAATATGCCGACTGAATCAGTAACCAAGTCATTGTTTGTGTATTGGCCAGCTGGAGAAAGGATATATGCGATACGCTTGGTCGTCTGGAGAAGCTTCTTGATGTCGTTATCGTTGATAACAGCCTGGAAGGCCAACTGGAGGTTTGTGAGAAGGGCGTCAAGGTCATCGCGGATGGATGACTTGGCTGTCAACTCATTCGACTGCTTCCTCAACTTGTCAAATCGTTCTTGGGCGTTGTCGAAAAAGTCCGGGTCGCTCAGCATGTCTTGTATCAAGTTGCCAAGCTGTCGCACGAGCTCGTCAAAGTTGGGGTCTGTCTTCCCATCATCAACGACAGCGGCAAACGACTTTTCGACATTCTCCCAGTGTTTTTTCTCGCCTAGCGATGTGATGAAAAGCCAAAAGTTGCGTACGGCCTTGTCAGCCTCACGGTTAGGCTCCGTGTCCTCCTCCACGGCCTGGATGGTCTCTGCGGCAGCATGAGAGTAAGCCAGGAGATAGCGTCTGATGAGAAGCGAAAGTGTCGAGACGGACTCTGAGTAGTCCCTTCGCTTTCTCAAGTTGAGCACTGTCTGCTTGAGACGCTTGGCAAGGGCCTCGCCCTCTTCGCCCTTTGCATGCTCTTTGATGCTCTGTCCTGCGTCCTCGGCAACTTCAGCAACACCGTCCTTGACCGCTTCCGAGACTTCTTTGAGGTCGCCCTTCAAGTCTTCGCTGGTAGGGGCTGGGGCTTTCCCATTAGCCTTTCCATTTGCCTGCCCGTCAACCTTCTTGACAGCTTCTTGGTCCTCCTTGGGGGGATCGATGGCCTCGCCCGCCTTCTTGGACACATCGGAAAGGGAGAATGCAGTATCTCTGAGGACTTCCCTCCCAACTGTCCCCAGGTCAGACAAAAAGATGCGAAAATCGGAATTGGTGAGGAGGAGAGATCCGACAGTCTGCAGGCTCTTGTATGTGGCCATGGCATCAGCCCTGACCTTGGCTCGAGACGCTCGAGCACCAATGTGAGCCACATCAACATCAACTCGAGCCTTTGTGAGATACCAGATGAAATCCTGGATCTGGTCCTTATTGTTTTTGTGTTGCAGAACTTCGATGAATTGAGTGATCCAGAGCTTGATGCTTCTAACAAGGGCTCGTCCAGAGGTACTCAGCTCCTGTCTTTCGGGGTTCAGAATGTCGGCAGAAAGAAGAGTGCGCAGATGTATGATGACTTGTTCGTTAGTGGGCATGTATCCCTTGGAGATGGCGCGAAGCATCTGGTAGGTGTGAAGCTTCTCGTGAAGACGGGCCTGAAGCGCTGTGTCGTCATTGTAGCGCGGCAGCAGAGGCTCACGCTCGGCCTCGTCTCTGCGCTTGAAGCCCAGACAGGACAACATGTTGAATGAGTTACTATAATGTAACTAACGCCAGCTGTTTTTTTTTACCTTAAGGCACGTTGATCACAGTATGATGAAGGATGGAGAGTTCTGAATGTTGTGTGGAATAGGGAAGGCAGGCATTGTATTACTCTATTACTGCGTAGCCAACGACGTCATCGTCCGTGCTAGGAGCTTATGTTCCAGCTTGTTGCCAGGTACAGCTGTAGATACCAAGGCGCCGCATCAACCACCAGGTAAGGATTTCACATAACTGGCGAGATGAATCAAATATTCACAGAGATTCATTGGTTAATTCTGCAAATGTCTTTGGTGATATGATGATCCCATTGCGACAATGGTGCTTGAAAATGAGGGGAACGCGTGTATGAGCGATTGTTCGCGTCATCAATGACAGATCTCACGGTGAACGGTGCTTAGAGCTTTTGGGCGAGTGGCTTGAGTAATGGCATAGGTAGGCGATTTTGTAGTTATCGACAATTTTGCAGCAAAGTCGAGCGTATGGCCAATAATAGAGACTTTGGCCTTGTGAACTCAATTGTATGTCTTCAATTGATAGTAGGATCCAAGTTGCCAGGTACAGGAGCTATCAACCACCAGCCGAGGCATGGTACAGGGTAGTTTGATTATCACTCGTGCTTCTATGGAATGGTGCCACTGAGAGTAACTACAAGAATTACAGCATAGGTAACAAGGAGGAACTATCTGTCAGCCTATTTAAATACTACCTTGATCTACCCACATCTCCATTTACTCGTTTTCTTTTCTTTTCGGATTACTAGATGTTTAGAATTAAATTTATATAATAATTTTCTTATGTAGCGTGACGCGCCAACTTGAATTCACATAACCACGAGCTCCAGTCCCAGATTAGGCATGTGCCTCGGTAACACTAACAAGGGGGAATCCAACAACCCGAACCCCGACTTCATCCCAAATATTGTTTCACTTCACACACCAACATCAAGAGAGCCGACATCTTATTTACATCTAAATTCCATTGACTTAAATGCGAAACGGCCACTGTTAACGGAATCATGCCACCTCTCAGAGAATGGGAGCGGCTCTCCTTTCAAGAGGCCATGGAGCTGATTCGACTCCCTGATGAACCCCGATCCGTGCAGAAATTCATGAGTCGCCGTCCAGCTTGGGTGCCTGCGAAAGATCTCCCCTGGGAAGACCTGGGTCTCAATGCCTCCAGTTTCTTAACTACAAAGGCATTCGGGGGCGTTGTATATGCAATGGCACCTCTTGCAGCGGCCCGTGTAGTTGAGGAGGAAGATGAAGCTTCTACAGCGAATGCTGGGCGACGTGGCATACATGTGAGTGAACTTCATCCCAACTTGATTCTAGAAAAGACCTAATACAAACCAGTCTATACATGGTGTTTTCACAAATCCTGGAATTTCAGATCGACCATATGTCATTGACGTTTCTGAAGTCCATTCAAGCCGTTCGTTCTCAACACGGCTCGTTCACGCCAGACAACCAAAATCGCCATCAAGCAACCCCTCCGGACCATTTCCCCAATCCGATGGTCAAACACCACTTGGTAACACTTGCCTGACATGCCTTGTCACTTTCAAGCGACCAACCCCAAGTCCTTCTGACGTTCAGATTCCTCCACCACAGGAACGTTATAGAGACATTCTTGCTCAACGACCACCGTCTGAGTGGGATCCTAGTCCACAGGCAGATGTTGATGGGCTCAAAATGTTATTCGGAAATGTTGGACACTGCGGGTTTCCTGTGCTGGACATGCACAAGGTCGACATGACGGAATACAATGAAGGGAAGCCAATCCCGGAGCGAAGAGAGCTCATTTATTACCGCCTTCTCAAACCTCTGCCCGAAGAGGATGTCAACGCCCATATTCTCTGCCACGCTTTTGAATCTGACAGAAACGGCCTTATCATGCTCGGCAATCACCTGGAATATGGTTTCAACTTAGGCTCTGCAGCAAGCCTGAGCTACTCCTTCTACGTACACGTCAACGCGGATGGGGCGGTGATGAAGGGTGACGGATGGTGGTTGCAGGAGGTATATTGGCCTCGTTACAGTGCAGGTAGAGGGGCGATGGAAACGTTGACGTGGAGTCCAGAGGGGAAACATGTGGCGACAGGATATCAAGATGGGATTGTGCAACCGAAATTGTCAGAGTCTAGACGAGAGAAGCTTTAGATGACTGGGCAGAAGCACGGTTTAAGCACGTGTGTACAGAGCAATAAGAACGTCAAAGGTGCATTGGGGGTGGCATAGACAAATAGATTAGTAATGCCAGTGTAAATCACCGACTTCTGATAGTGCTCCTTGTACTGCATTCTAGCCCAGCTAGACTATCCAGGTGGATTTGAATATTTACTTTTAACCAATTTGATTTGTTCTGTATATCAATGGTCTAGCAGCCTCAAACCATAGCAGAAAGTTTCAAATTTCAAAATTTTTGAGGTTCACTATCAACGTTCACCTCATCGCTTGTCTTCGCATCCTCCTCATATTGCTTCCATCTATACTCTCTCTCCACGCCAACCCTTCTTTGCGCTGTATCACATAGCTTCTCATTCCCGCACTCACACATTGCCCCGTCCCTCAACCATCTATACGTAAAGCTCCATCGATCCTCCCTTCTCCGCACCGTCCCATCTGGCAACACATCCGTCTTCCGTGCCCTTATAGCGTGCGTCCAGTGTAGTCTTGAGTCACCGCTCATCTTTATCATACTACGCGGTACGAGATCAACGTCGACTTTCTCCCCTGTGGCTCCGTCGCGGAATTGCATCATGACGGGGGCCCCCAACGATAAGGCGTAGAGTTGATCGAATGCGCTGTGGGTGTCGACGTGAGGTGGAATACCCGTTCCAGGAGCGTAGTGTTGAAGGCAGACTTGATCTGGTAGACGGCCTTCAGTGGTGGGTAGTAATGGGATAAGCCATTCTGGGAACGGTTTAAAAGGAATGTCCATGTCGATGCCGAAGGTTTTGTAGCTGAATGTATATCCCCAGTGAAGAGACCTTCGACCTGTACTTCTGGGCCATTCTAGTTCATTTTCGAAAATTTCAATAACCTTGGCTTCGTATTCTGGCGTGATGAAGTCGGTTTGCATAAAGAGTCCTGACGGTGATATCGGTAGTTCCTCCATCCTTACAGATGATTTTGTCTTCTTGTATAGCGGGCGTTATTTTGAAATGCCCCCTCTAAGTAAAAGTTCTTATTTTAAGGATAAATATGGTTCAGTTTGGTGCATTCGTAAAATATGAACGATTTCGTTATTTCAACATTTGAGATGTGGAGGTAAATTTTGATAAATCGAACCATAACCATCACAAGTTTTATATCACGTGATGCGTAGTTGTCAACTCACGATATAAAGTCAAGCTCAAGATTGAGATAGTTGTAAGAGATTAGGAGTGATTTTGAATGATAGATGTCTGTCTTACTCGGAGTGCTTTGGCGTCTGTATCGACGCTTTCCTAAGTATACTTGAGCATTGATAACATTATCCAGCCGCTGCGTACTTACTCATAATCGGTACTGCTGACCCTTATTGTAAACTTGAAATACCATATCTCTCGGATATACCTTATTATTATTATTTTACTTCGACTGCGGTGTTTTTTGTCCTTTGGTGTAGCCAAAATCTACGGTGAAACATCTAGAGGGAGGTGTGAGCCCTTTAGTTGAGTGAAGCTAGAGGAGGGCATACTCCTCTCCTGGCATCTCATATATCGTGAGTCACTCCGCTCGAATGGATGGCCACATCGTGTCGCCCAACTCGGAATCACGAGAACATTTGGTCTAAATCTACACCGCAACTATTGGGCTCGGTGACGATATGCTAAGTTGGTTCAACATGAATGGGTCACGCGCAACTTACGGAAATTGGACAGGGAGACAACAAAGCAGTGAAGGAGGTAGTGAAATGGAAACTTTGACTATAACATTATTTCTACCAAAAAGAAAAGAGTTCTCCCTATTTTACATCTGAACTGAATATAGAGCGATATATATACATGACCACCCATAGGTAGGCACGTGAGGTTGCAAAGATCCCAGCATTTACTCAAGACCAGCCGATATCAAACTTCAAAATGTCTCCATCAGGTATAACCATCCTTTCCAATCTGTTACATTTTCTCTGCGTTTGCTGGCAGTCGGTGTGGCATGAAGTGCAGCAAACATCAATATCTTTCCTGATGGTGAGTGAACTCGTCACGAGGAAGTGCGGAATTTATTAGCGCGTATCAAAGCGCCACTAGATATTGAGACTGTACTTGGCAATGTTCCAGAAAGTCGGTCACATGCAGCGGAAACCTGATGCATCTTATGATCCATGGACAGTTTAGATATATGCATGTTCCTGAAAAGAAAAAGCCCAGACGCTCAGTTATGTTTCATAGCCGCCATAGCCTCATGGTCTCGGTGTTGGTGTTGTTTCATAGGTAGGACCAAGATCATCTCAAAACTGGGCGCTCAATTAAGATTATCACCTGTCAAGCACCCTGCCCTGCCCTACCCTACCTACTACCTAGGTATCTATGCAACGCCTCCGGCTTGGTGCAAATCCACTTACACACCGAGACTCCGTAAAAACGAGTTCCGAATGCTGTCATAACGGGTTGCTGTAAAGACTATTTTTACCCCCAGCCACCTACTAATGATGTCGACGAGGAAAAGTCGACATGACATGAAATCGTAAGTTGTGACAGTGGAAAAATGCTTATCTAAGCCCCCGCCCCCCTATTTTTGTTGACCATATGACCCGACCCCGGGCGAACAGGTTGGGGTAAACTTACAACCTTCAACTCACCTACCTTACCTTACATCAGCTCAGCTCAGACCTACCAGCATTATTAGTATTTCATTTAACTTTGTAGGCACCTGTCGCTTGTAAGGCTAAACTCCCGGACCTGGGTATCACCACTACCGGTCTTCACTCAACCACAATGACCACAACAGCACTCAAGTCAACCATACAGGTGCCTGAGCGTATCCGGGACAATGGAACCGTTGGGGCGGGCCTCTGTTCATTGGTCTACCGACTTGATGCTGTAGCCAAATGCTACAACACTAACCAGAAGAAAGAGAAGGCCGCAGAGATCGCCGTCTATGAGCGATTGGCATCTGCCCCGACTTGGAATGAGGGAATCTTGCGGTATTATGGAACTCTAGACGACAAGTCCATCATTCTTCAGTACGCCCAGCATGGCCCCATCAGGCAGTATCTCAGCGAGAACCCGCGACGCATCGGACTCTCCACCAAGCTGAGCTGGGCCCAGCAGGCTACCGAGGCTATCGCCTTCCTGCATTCCCAAGGCATCCTTCACTGTGATATCTCATGCAACAACATCTTCATCACCGCGGATCTCAAGGCTCTCTTTGGCGACTTTTCCGGATCATCGCTTGACGGGCAGCAGTGCTTGACGTGGTACGAGGCCAGTCACAGCCACCCGGACATGGAGGAGCCAACGGTCAAGAGCGAGATTTTCGCCCTCGGCTCTACGTTTTATGAGATGCTAGCGGAACGCAAACTTTTTGATGGGCTGGACGAAGACGCCATTGAGGACGCCATTCAATCCGGTCAATTCCCAAGTCTCAAGTCACTTCCTGCTCTGCAGGCTCCGATTTCCAAGTGCTGGAATCAGGAATATGAAACCATTGATGACTTGCTACAGGATATTAAAGAAGAAGGTCAGTCTCCCAGTTGGACGTAAACACAACTCTCTCGCCCGCTAACATCAGCCAGCACTCACTGTCCAATCCCGTCCAGCATATACCAGCATCCTCGCCGTTGGTCTTGCGGCTCTCGTCCCCTTAGCATGGTGGATCAGGACCTCCAAAATACTAACGAGAGATTAACCTATTTGATGGGATGCGCAAGCACGACACCGCTTGAGGGGGACCCAGTAGATAGTCGTAAAGAACCCTGCTGGATGATGGTTCCGTCCACCTGCGGCTTCGCATCACTGCAATAGAGAACATTTCGCCAGTAATCATTGCATCTCTGGTAGGTGCTTCTCAGTGCATATGTGCTTTGGTCTGGTCTAGAAACATCCTCGGGTAGTGATGCGCGTGCCCGCAACATACGACAATTCTCTCAAGACACAATCACGATTGTGGACAGGAGATGAGTGAAAAAAAAGCAATGTTCCAAGGCCAAAAGGCCTCGTATGGAAGTGTAAAATTATGTTTCAATAAAAGCAACTCGACTTTGAACTATATTTCGTGACAGGAATCTATCTATGTAGTATGTAGTGAGTGCTCTGATGTGAGCCATTGTTCCCGACAACCGGAATTTCAAGGTCTGTTTCAATTACTGCAGCCTTGCAATGACGTTTATCCACAAACTGTAGCTTGAGTTACCGGCGTATTGGGAATCGGCGTGATAAGCAATAGATAGGCAGAATGAGCTTGAGACGGAACTATAATAAATCAAGAGTAGAATTCAGTTCGATTCAATCATTTAACAAAATTTACAAAATTCACAAAGTTTACAATACCTATATATGCTGTCTGGAATATGTTTACTATCTCATCCAATTCTTCAATGCCCAAACAGTCACACAGCTGGGGTCAGCAGAGCACAGCAGAGCTCCGCCTGGAAATATTCGTGGTAGATCACGTGCATGATATTACCAGCTCCACGATTGGTCAATTCACAATGCCCGGATGGATCCGTCTTGCAACTTCCTCCCAAATCAGCCCATCTCTCACAAATCCCTCGACAACCACAAACCACCAGCAATCCCGCCATCCGAGTCCATCCCACACCCTCATTCCTCGGCTTCCCTCGATCCAGAAAAATCCAACGATGTTCCTGTCTCGCTCCGCCCTCACCGCGGCTCGCCGCGTCGCCGTCTCTCCCATCGTCGCTCGATCCTTCACCACCTCTTTTGCCCGCCGTATGCAATTTGCTCCTTGGTCCCGCCCAATTGCATCTGTCGTATGATGGCTGACCAACGTCTTGCTTTGTTTTTTTCTAGGTGACGCTTCCAAGCCCGCCACTCCCAGTGAGCAGGCTGCTGCTCTTGCTGGCACTGCCGAGAAGAAGGTTGGCTCCTACAAGGTCTTGAAGGGTATGTTATTTTATGCGATTCCCGTTCCGCCGTCGATGACTGAAGTCATCACTAACCTCGGTCGACCCATTGTGACGGACGGTATGCGCTGACAAGGCCCATCAATTAGAGATCAAGAGCGACGAGGACCTCTTCGGTCCTGGTGCTGCCCCCGGCACCGTCCCTACCGATCTTGAGCAGGCTACCGGTATCGAGCGCCTGGAGATTCTCGGTAAGATGGAGGGTGTCGATATCTTCGACATGCGACCTCTGGATGCCACCCGCCTCGGCACGATGGAGGACCCCATTCTCGTCCGATCTGCTGGCGACGAGCAGTTTGCCGGTTGCACTGGTTTCCCCGCCGACTCCCACGGCGTCAACTGGCTCGGCGTAAGTTCTCTTTGTCCCTGTCATCACCGGAATGAATGGACCTGGATTTCTAACTACGACTTCACCAATAGCTTACCCGCGAGCGCCCCATTGAGCGATGCCCCGAGTGCGGCAGCGTCTACAAGATGAACTACGTCGGCCCCGAGGAGGACCACCACCATGACCACCACCACGCTCCCGAGTTCGAGGAGCCCAAGACCTTTGCCGATTACATCAAGCCCGAGTACCGATACAAATAAGCGTGACGCCCTCAAGGGTTCGGTCAATGTTCGGTGGTGGTTGTATTTAGTGTCAAAACTCGCTAGACGAGAGCGCATGGTACCCAGAGGGGAGGTGTTGTTTTGTGTAGATTAGGGTGCCTGATTCCCTGTGTCAATTTAGTAGCTTTCAGAAGTTGATATTGGCCTAACGAGCGTGTAGCGTGAATATGCTGAAGTAGTGAGATAGGTGCTTTTAAGCTACTGTATATGATCAAGGGTGTGTGATATGCTTGTCATCTCAGTGACAGCGCCTAGTCTTGCTAGCTGATGTCATTGCTGTCCAAACGATGTCCTCTCTAGCCAGCGTGTTTCATGCTCAGTCAGCAGGGATATGCAGTCCTATCAGTATCATAGGCAGTCCTTGACTGCCATGTAGATCCTTGGTCTGGATTGCTTTTGCTGAAGTCTCCATGCACCAGTCGACTAAATGCTGTAGGATGGTCGAGAGAGGTTTTCAGAGTACATGATGATCGTCTTGCGTGCCAATAAGATTCATCATGCCAAACCAATGCTGAGCTGGTAAACCATCTCCCTCCGAGTAGCACAGCTGAAATGATCTGACGGTAGTTGGTTGGGGGTTGTTGATGCTGTTGCCATATGAAGGTGCTTATAAGAGCTGACCCTCATCCCTCATCTTCATCAAAGCTCAGCTTGATCTTCTTAGCCTTCTTCTTAGGCTTTCGGCTCTTGACCTCATCCTGATCCCTATCCTTATCCGCCTCTTTCTTGTCCTCTTTCCCAGCAGTCTTCTCACTATCTTCCGCGGCTTCTCCCACAACCTTACCAACCTTTCGCTTCCTCCCACCAATAGCACTCTTATTCTCTGGCTCCTTTGTTGGGATATCCTCCTGTTCTTTTTCGGTGACTCCGTAGTCCTGGTCATCTTTGACAGTGCCGTCCTTGTCGACTTCAAGGTTCACGACGTTACCGTCTTCGTCAACCACAACAGGCACATCTTCTGCCTCTTCGCTGCTAGATCGCTTCTTAGATGATCTTCGCTGCGCGGCGAGAAGAGGATCAGGACCGGATTGACCAGCAGCTCTGGCGCGTAGTGCAGCGAGGAATGGCGGTGCTGATGCGTCGTAAGACAAATTTTTTGAAGTAATTTTGGGAGGCATTTTCAACAAAGGCTAACCAGGTGCTGGTGCTCTGATGTTTGACAATATCGACCAACTCCTTGTATCTGTTTCCTCGTTAGTCGTTGTATGTTCAGTTCAGCCTCACTGCAATGCAATGCAACTCAACTCTTCCACAACCACAGCCTATTGGTGCAGACCAACAGTGTTATCCACAAACGAAAAACTGCAAGCCTCCTCCAGGTCCCCTTTGAGGATCCAGAAAATGAACTAGGTCCCCATGCATGGGGTTAGGGGGTTAAAGCATGGGCCGACCGGACGGTGCGTGATGGAATTGGCTACGGGAAGTGGGAAACCCGCCAGGAGCCGAGGGATGGAATTTGCTGTAAATTGTGCAAGCAAAGACTTCCTGATGTCAACAAAGTCACCAGAGAAAAATGCTTTTGCGTGCTCACGAGTCCACTAGGCCAAAAATAGCCTGGGTCATGCATGCACACGTGGGGCATGGCGGTCCAACCCTTTCCAATCTCTCACTAGAAGAGTCCATCCTGCCGCCATACCGTGGCTACCGTGGCAGCGACGGAAGAGAGTTGGAAGGTTCTTTTCCAGGGGTGATTCTGGTTCCGGAGCGGATCATCGAGTATTCCGGGTGCACTGAGCTGCCGCAAGTGCCACACTTCTGGGCTCTAATTGGATTGCCATCATGAATTTCTCTAGCATCCCCTGCAGCAAGCCAGGGATCTATGTTTTGATCTTCCTTGAAAAGGGAAATATTGAATTGGACAGCAAATAGCAGCCTCCTGGATGGCTTTTATTGGCGTTTCTCGATCTGGAGTCATTCCTCGTCATTGCATCACCACAAACCAATCTTGTCATTTTTTCTTTTCACTTCGAGCGCATACCAATACCTCTCATGTCTGAATCTCCCTAGCCTTCACCACTAGGTGGCCTCCTTTTTTTCCCCCTCTGCTCTTGTTTTGACTTTTATCCGTGGTCAGGGCCCTGACTAGCCTCCACTGTCTTGGTTTAATCGCACTGATCCGCCCGCCCTTGTCTCTGTCACTTTCCTCCTCCTGGTCTCTATCAAAGGGGGGCCCACTGACTCTGTTACGCGTCACTGACTTTGATATTCATTTTTCTGCATTCAAGGAGTGGGAGTGGTCCCTGTCGGTCGTTACCCTTTCATCTGGACAGCATCTCAAAAACCTCTGCCGATCCGTTTCCCCCTTTGACGATATTGCAACAATCATAATATTTCTCGGATTGGATTTGGGTTTGTTGGCTGTTACAAACTCATATCACGTCCCCATCCCCGATTGTAACGAGACTATTGGCTTTGACGCCAAGCGTCTACTAGCTTTTATCAAAGCTCGCCCTTGTAATACCTACCGCACGTCTATCGGTACTTGCAGTCCCGCTCGCCACCACCCGGTCCTTCTCCCTTTCCGCTGGCCGTCGCAGGCGCCACGAGACGGCGCTTTTCATGTCCTCCCGACCTCAATCATTCACAACTTCTACTCCTGCCAAACTGGTAGGACTCGATACACCATGGACTTGATCCGGAGGGCTACCAAGCCGACGCCCAACGAACACCCTATGCAACTACCGATCGATGAGAAGAGGGGCTCAAAACGAAGAAATGTTGATTCGAGGGTAGCCTTCTTCAGTCGGCCGTTGCGTCTAAAGGGGAACTCTACCATCTCGGTACCTCTGGGTGTTGTAATATTTTTTCCTATGCTCGTTTTAATCCTCATCTTCATTCTCTTCGTCAGTCATCCAAGTTCTCCAGCCAAATTCTTAATTCCAGGGGGCGCCCCCCCAGCTATGCGGTATGTCTACTCCATCCTCCCAATTTCTTCCAAGGTTTAATTGTCCTTGGGCTAATACATGGTTCCCTCGACAGAAAAATCAGCGAAAAGTACGATAGAGTCTTTCAAGAAGGCTGCGCACAACCCGACACCAGTCAACCTCGAGCGAACGCTGCTTTCGTGATCCTTGCCCGCAACAAAGAAATTGATGGTGTCATTCAGTCCGTCAAGTCCCTCGAGCGACACTTCAATCGGTGGTATCACTACCCGTATGTCTTCCTCAACGATGGGGATTTTGACGACGATTTCAAACAAACTATTCTCAACTACACATCCGGTACAGTCGAGTTTGGCAAAGTTGGACCAGACATGTGGGGTTTCCCGGATTGGATCGATCCCAACGTAGCTTCGGAAGGCATTGCGAAGCAGGGTGACGCTGCCGTCATGTATGGTGGTTTGGAAAGCTATCACAAAATGTGTCGCTTCTACTCTGGGTAGGTCCCCTTTCCTCAGCGAAAAGACTAATCTAACGATTTTAGCTTCTTCTTCAATCACCCCCTATTACTCAAGTACGAATGGTATTGGCGGGTCGAGCCTGAGATCAGCTACTTTTGCGATATCACCTAGTATGTTTTCTACAACTTTTCGATTGTCCAGCACTAACGTTTCCAAGTGATCCTTTCCAAAAGATGATCGAACACAACAAGACGTATGGTTTCACCATTGCAGTCAAGGAGCTCCGCGAGACCGTCCCCAACATCTTCCGATACGCCTCCGCCTACAAGAGACTGAATAACCTCTCTTCCAAGGGACTCTGGGAAATGTTTGTCGAGCCACCAGAAGACGAGGAGGAGGCTGCTCAAGACAGCGAGGTCCCTACATCCGATAGAACACTGTGGGATACATTCACCAAGAAACCGAAGCCCGCGATTGACCCCGAAGCGATGGAGGGAGAAAAGTACAACATGTGTCACTTTTGGTCCAATTTCGAGATTGCAAAGCTCAGCTGGTTCCGAAGCAAGGAGTACCAGGATTTCTTTCAGATGATGGACCGCAGCGGCGGTTTTTGGATGGAGCGAGTAAGTTGACAAAGCTCATGAGGCCCTCAAGAATGGCCGCTAACCTGTTGTAGTGGGGCGATGCCCCTATTCACTCCCTTGCAGCTGGTGCTCTGCTGGGCCCTCAAGACATTCATTACTTCCGAGACTTTGGATACCGACATACGACAATCCAGCATTGTCCGTCAAACGCCCCCGGAAAGCAGCTTGACCGAGAACCATTCCTCGAAAAGACGACAGTCCCTGAGCGACGTCGCATAGAAGAGGACGACTATTGGGAGCATTGGGATGACGTTCAAGAGGGTGGAATTGGATGCCGATGTCGATGCGATACCGATGTTGTCGACGTAGAAGGCAAGGAAGGCTCATGTCTCGCGGAATGGGTCGACGTCGCTGGCGGTTGGGCTCAATGACGTGGATCATGAAGTCAACTCGATACGAAAATATGTAATCGGGCGTTTAATCGACGCCAACTTATCATGTTCCGATAGGACATGAACGACTTTGATTCGATACGGGAAATTTTACACAGCCGAGGACCAGGCGAAAACAAGAGGAGAAGGCGTTTTGATTTTGAATTTAATGTTTCATTGGACCTGATTCCCGATCCGGATACATGTCACAATCTTGGTACTGGTGGCATTGGCACACACATTGTGGGAAGGTTCTGAAGGTTCTGATTTCTAAGAGAGGTACATGGTACGGTATGGTACGGTACTATGGACTTGGGCTTTTATTTTTCTGATAGATTTCTTTACGAGCCTGCATTCCTGGTTGCTCTATTAAGAGATGTACGAGTAGTTTGTTCTGGCGTTGACGAATGAACAGGATAGGAACGAAGATGTGTTCCTGGAATTTTACGGCCGCCTCAAAAGCAGCGACTTCTTTCCAAGCTGATGTTTCTGATTTGTGCTCTGAAGTGACGGGTGATGTCCAATTGATGCATTTAAACTTTGAAAGGAGATTCTGGGCCTGGCTTAGGCTCAGTTATGAGGCTCATCTGATATGGTGGTTCAGACCGTGCTCAAGGCAGATTCTTTGAGCTGAAATTGTGGCGCTGGAGTCCTCACTCAAACTAACGTTGACTAAACTGCAACACAGCCATTCACCAAAGGGAATGGAGGAGTTGAGAGGCATCCCTAGCATGTCACTAGGACTTTTCAAATCTTTTTACCTATAAATGTCCATTTTCTACGCTGGTTTACTATCGACAAACTATCTTTTCAAACCTCCTTCAATTTGGTTATTATTTCCCTTGACATCAAAACCATGGAGACTTTAGGACGAATCTCAAGCTATTTCTTTGGCCCAACGGCTCCATCTCGTGAACCATGCGGCCGAACAGTACAGATCATGTCTGATCTTCATCTCGAACTCAACAGACAATATTCAACATTTGACTTTCCCGTTAAAGCACCCTTCCTCGTCCTGGGCGGTGACATTGGTCGCATGGTTGACTACGATATGTTTCTGGGCTTTCTAGCTCGTCAGACAGATCGATTCGAGCGAGTGTTTCTTATTCTCGGGAATCATGAGTTTTATGAGATGAGTTATGAGGATGGTGTGAAGAAAGCGAGGGAGATGGAGAAGGAGGAGGTGTTGAAGGGGAAGTTATCGTTGTTGGATCGTGATCGATGGGATGATGAAGAGTCCAAGTTGACGATTGTCGGCGCAACTCTATGGGCGAACATCCACCCCTCAGCCGAAGAAGTCGTCACACTCCGCGTCTCAGACTACAAGCTGATAAAATCCTGGTCCGTCGCCAAACAAAACGAATGTCACGCCACTGACCTCGCCTACCTCACCAACACCCTCACCACCATCAACAACACCTCACCCGACCGGACAGTCCTAGTAGTTACACATCACGCGCCTTGCGTCCGGGGTGCTTCAAGACCAGAGCATGAGAAGAATCCGTGGAAGACAGCGTTCTGCACGGACGTGCTACAGGGCGAGCAGTTTGTAAAGGGTGTTGCGTGCTGGATGTTTGGACATACGCATTTCACAACGGAGTTTGTGAGGAAGGGTGTGAGGGTTGTGGCGAATCAGAGAGGGTATGTTCTTGGGTACAAGGGACCGGAGTTGGAAAACACGAAGGGGTTTGATGATGGGAGAGTAATTGTGTTGTAGGAGTTGAGGTTTCTTTTCCGGATTACAATCTGTTTTTGGAGTTTCGGTAAGTTGGCGTGGAGGACGGGTGGGTAATTTTAGATATTCGGAGAGGATATCTAGATAGTAGAATTTAGATGACCAAGTAGTGTTGGATCATTTGCCAACCATATCCTTACATATAGCTCTTTGGATCATTGCTTAAGTATCTTGAGTTGGTATGAATGAGCACTCTTCGTATAAGCGCTGGACGCAGGAACATCCTCTTCTTACAAGCTCGCACAGCGTGGAAGGTATTCCCACTCTAAAAATCGACAAGATATAATTAAATGAACAAAACATAAGAATGCTCTGTTCATCTGTAATTTGCATTGGCTTTATCACATAATTGGCGAAGGCGTCTTGTTCTGCTAGGGTGATTGGCTATACTAATAAACAAGAACAGAAGTAGATGACCGAAGAGATCCAAGGATCTCTAAGAATATATTAGTACTCAAGAACATGCACCAACATTTTAAAGTACATATGCACCAAACGACTCCCCCGAGTTTGACACGTTCAATTTACAAGACGAGACTCAAAGTTTCAAACCAGCTGCTCATATTCGCGAACCCACGTGACCGTCACTTTCTGAAGTGCCATTCCTAATTGGGTAAAGTATCATTCAACAGCAACCTCCCATCGTCGAAAAATTGGTATAGCTCGCGACAGAGTAGCCCTCAGTCCGACAGCCAAGGCTCCTCCATCACAACAATGCCTCCTCGAATGAACCCCCTCAGCGCTTCCCTGTGCTGCAGGGTAACGGCCAACGCTCCCGTCACCTCCTTGACCTCCTACCTCGCCGGTCTTTCCCTGCAGACTCGTCATGCCTCCATTCTGGGCAGCCTCGCCAACAACCCCGGTGCTATTCACGTTAAGAAGCGAGTCGGTCGTGGTCCCTCCTCAGGACATGGAAAGACATCGGGTCGTGGTCACAAGGGTCAGAAACAGCATGGAAAGGTCAACCCTTGGTTCCAGGGTGGTCAGACACCTCTGATCGTCAAGCACGGCCGAAAGGGTTTCAGCAACTTGTACGACTCCTGATTTATTTATGGTCAACTTAGAAGACAGTGGAATTGGTTTAACTAACGAAAATTTCAGCCGCGCCCCTCAAATGTCGGAAGTCAATCTCGACCAGATTCAGGCTTGGATTGATCAGGGACGAATCGACCCCACAAAGCAGATCACCCCCAAGGAGTTGATCGAGAGCGGTCTTGTCGGTTCTCTCAAGGATGGCATCAAAATCCTCTCCCGTGGTGCCGACACCCTCAAGCAACCCATTGACGTTATGGTATCTCGAGTCTCAGCCGGAGCCATTGCTGCTATCGAGGGCAAAGGCGGCAAGGTCATCACCCGATACTACACCAAACTCTCCATCAAGCGACTCTTGACCGGCGAGTCCGTCAACACAGATAAGCCTCTGCCCCAAGGCAAGGAGCATGTCGAGCCTATACTCGAGGCTGCTCGAAAATCACCCTTCCGATACCGTCTGCCCGACCCTACTAGCCGTGAGGATATCGAATACTACCGTGATCCTGCGCACCGCGGTTATCTCAGCCACCAGCTTGCACCCGGAGAGTCACCCAGTTTGTACTTCAGGGTTCCGGGTGTTACCAAGATTAAGAGTGCTGTCAAGAAGGAGAACAAGACAACAGAAGAGACACTGTTTTAAGCATAAGGATAGAAGGAGGGAGAATTGTATTATACTGAACCGAGCACAAGTGCTTGGATGTGATAACAATAGCTTTGTACAATCAATTGGTCTGAATTATGGAATTTGCTTAACTTTTGTCAACCTGATCAACCTCGATTCAATATGCAGGTCGATTTCATGGTGATTAGAGCCACATTGAAGACGACCCAGCCACATTTTCCACATGCAAAATGTGGCGCCGCATGTACTAAAAATACGTACCGATGGATACCCACAGGAGCTATGCCTCGATGTCGCAGCATCCAGTCCTTCTCCACTTCCAATGACTTCACCAACCTCTCGAGTTGCCTCTCAATTCATGTGCATCTTGCTCTTTTAGCCGTTGCATTGTTTATTACCTGTGCTGTAGCCTTCGCAGCAACACACCGGACTTATTATTCGGTTGAAAACATCGGAATCGACCGGTAGCCGTTGCGATAGCTTTGTATCATCGATTACGAATCTCGACGCCAGGTCTGGACCTGCAGCCACCATTGACGAGTAACGCGATAGGACGGATCGACAGGTATAAATCCGAAACGCAGCGCAACATACTACAGTAGCCATTATACTCTGCGACTTCGACAGACTTGACAATGTCGCTTTTCGGATCATCACCGACCGAGGATAGCCCAGCTGCGAGCTCTCAGCCTGGCCCAGCTCGTCGTCCAGCTGCTGGTCTCTTTGATGACGATGTCCCATCAAAGTCATCTTCTGGCGGCCTCTTTGCGGATGATCATGGATCTCCAGACTCGCCATGGGATATGCCTACACCTCGTAAGCAACAGAGCCGCGCCGACGTGGTTCGCAACCTACTTCCAACAAGCGACGTTCCCGATACTTATATCGATATATTCGATACCGTTGTTCGCGACGATGGCGATAACGGTCGGGTAGCGGCTGGAGGCATCGCGAAGCTTTTTGCTACTGCCCGAC
Source organism: Fusarium penzigii (assembly GCA_013623535.1). NCBI lineage: Eukaryota > Fungi > Ascomycota > Sordariomycetes > Hypocreales > Nectriaceae > Fusarium > Fusarium penzigii. Next base: position 5,440 of record JABFFC010000260.1, on the reverse strand, counting down.
TCGAAGCTGATACTCAGGCTCGCATCATGTCTCTCGTGGCTCCCGGTGGCGGGGATGTCACGCTTGAGCGGAATGAGTTCAATGTACTGTTGGCGCTGGTGGGCCTTGCGCAAGAGGGCGAGATCATCAGCCTTGATGGTGTTGATGAGCGACGTAAACGTAAGTGCTTTTTCTTTTTTTCTGCAGTCCGTGCATTTCTGCATTTCCTTTTTTAATTCGTCGGCCTCATTTTCTGTTCCTGAAACGATTTATCTGCCAGGAATCAGTCTTGTTATCGCAGTACTGTATCTTTATTACGTTGCACCCCTCCGGTTACACGTCCCCCGGCCGTTGGTGGAGACACTACTTTGCTCAGCTAATAACTCATTTCACTTTCCAGATCTTCCACAACCCAAACTCGCCGGCCTCACCGCGGAACCTGTCCTGGCCCAGGTTGCTGAGCTCTCTGCAAAACCCCCTCAAACACCTGCCAAAGACACGCCGCCGACGCCTAAGCAGCCCAAGCTGCCGCGACCCGTCATGGACGACCCCGAGGACGACCCGTGGAATACGCCCGACGTACACAAGAACCATCACCACGCGCCCGCGAAACCCAACGGATCTCAGGCTCACGACACGAATGGTCATGCCAGCTTCCAGGGCACTCCTGAGGTGCCGTCGATCGGTTCTGCCGGAATTCCCCATATCGCCTCACCACCGGCAGCGCCCGTCAACGGTGGAAGACAACCCAGCACCCAGTCTGTTGGTGGTTGGGGCTACTTTGATGGAAATAATGCCGTCGTGCCTGGATTTGGCGAATCACCTCCTGCTCCTGGTCAGAACCCTTTTGCTGGTTCGCCTCAGCGAACGTCCAGCAGCCACCCTCCAGCCCTTCAGCATCATGCGACCACGAGTAGGTCGGGCGGCGGTGTGGAAGAGAGCGTCAACGTCGCCTTGATGCCGGAGAAGGAGGGTATGTTTATGTTTCAACACCACAACTATGAGATCACGAGCTTGCGACGTGGAAGCAAGGTTGTCCGACGATACAGCGATTTCGTCTGGCTTCTGGACTGCCTCAACAAGAGGTATCCTTTCCGAGTTCTACCTCTCCTTCCTCCAAAGCGCATGGGTGTCAACGGAAGCCATCTGTCCAACGATAGCCTCTTTATCGAGAAGCGAAGAAGAGGGTTGGCGAGATTCCTAAACACTCTTGTGAGGCATCCTATTCTGAGCCAGGAGCAGTTGGTTGTGATGTTCTTGACTGTCCCTACGGTAAGTGCTTTCAATTCTCAAGAGTATGGTCAATGCTCAAACTGACGCAGCACCAGGAACTGGCTGTTTGGCGCAAGCAAGCCACGATATCTGTCCAGGACGAGTTTACCGATCGAGCGCTTCCCCCAGGCTTGGAAGATTCCCTTCCTCCCACTCTGGAAGAGCTCTTCTCACGAACACGTTCTGGTGTCAAGCGCTCTGCCGAACTATACATCAACGTCTGCAATATTATGGACCGTCTCGTCAAGCGAACGGAGGGTGTGGCAGCTGACCATGCCCGCATTGCCATGACTCTCGCCTCCCTCACAGAATCCTCAGCCGATACGTATGCGACAGACACGAACGAGGTTCCCCTCCTCAATGATGGACTGATTGCGATGAGCAAGCACCTACAAGCATGCCAGTCTCTCATGGAGGATGAGTGCCGAGGATGGGACGAGGGTGTTCTCGAGGATCTCAAGCGCCAGCGTGATGCTCTTGTGAGCGTACGGGAGATGTTTGACCGACGAGAACGGCTCGACAAGGATAACATCCCGCAGTTGGAGAGGAGAATCCAGGCCAACGAGACCAAGTTGGCTAACCTACGGTCCAAGCCTGACGGGTTGGTCAAGCCTGGTGAGATTGAAAGAGTGGCTGAAAATATTATCAAGGTCGGTGTTGATCCTCAAGCATTTTATGTCTACCCATACTAACTACGTATCAGGACAAGGAATCCATTGTCCAGCAACACAATCGATCCATCTTTGTCAAGGAGTGCATCCGCGACGAACTCATCACGTTCCAGACGACGCAATATCACGTCAGTCGATGGAACCAGGACTGGGCTGGCGAACGAGTCAAGTACGCCGAGATGCTGGCCGACAACTGGCGACGATTACTCGATGAGCTTGAGGGTATGCCGCTGGGCGACTAGAGCCCGCCAGAGAGTCATCGAATATTGTCTGTAGATATGTGTTGTTCGGAGCTTGATCTGCAAGCCACGAGATGGAATGATGTGAGATGGTAAATTACGGGACGGTTACATCAGAGCGAGCAAGTCTGAGGTTTCGTAGGTTATTGTTTATATGCTTTGGATGCGTTGTTTCTCCTTTTTCTTTGTCTTTTTGTTATATTCCTTTTGTTGCTCCTGTTTTTCTGTTTTGTTTCATGCAGCAAAGAGTAAGAGATTATATGCATATGAAGAGAAAGGGGCGAGAGAGAGATGACAAGAGGAGGAATGGCGACGTAGGTGACTGCGCGATACCCTTCATTCGTTTCGAGGTTCTTGATCAGTTTAGATGGAACGTTAATAATATAGATCAAGACTGTATATTGTACTCATTGTCTCCTTCAATTTAATTATGTCTTTGACATGGATGATTGTAATACCTTGATTTGCTCTGGCTATAGTCGGTACATAACGTTACATATCAAATCACCATTGATCAGTCACTGCACCATGACTAGCATCACCCACCAGTCTGGCATACTTTGCCAAAACTCCCCTCTTGACTCTTGGAACAGGAGGCTTCCATTCCTGTCTTCTCCTCTCCATCTCCTCATCCCCAATCGCCACGTCGATCCTGTTACGGACAGCATCAATCGTGACTTCATCTCCATCCTGGACCAGAGCAATCGGTCCTCCCATCGCAGCTTCAGGTACAACATGGCCCACGATGAATCCGTGTGACGCACCGCTGTAGCGCCCGTCCGTCACGAGCGCAACGTTGGTGAGTCCAGCGCCCATTATAGCTGCGGAGGACTTCAGTTGCTCGGGCATGCCGGGACCGCCCTTGGGACCTTCGTATCGGACGATGATGACGAGGTTTCCGTCGTCACGGTGGATCTTACCTGCGTCGAGGGCAGCGGATAGAGCGGTCTCGCTGTCGAAGACACGGGCGGAGCCTGTGAACGATAGGCCTTCCTTGCCGGTGATTTTGGCGACAGCTCCTCCGGGGGCGAAGTTGCCGTGGAGGATGCGGATGTGACCGGATGGTTTGATGGGGTCTTCGAGAGGGCGGATGATTTTCTGGCCCGGGTCGAGAGAGGGCCAGTCTGCGACGTTCTCGGCGAGGGTCTTGCCGGTGACGGTCATGATGCTTCCGTCAAGGATGTTCTTTGCAATGAGCATCTTGATAACGGAGGGTGTGCCGCCGACATTGTATAGATCCTCCATGTAGTACGTTCCACTGGGCGCGAGATCAGCCAGGAAGGGTGTTCGGTCACTAGCTCGTTGGATATCATCCAGTGTAAGTGGCACGCCGGCAGTGTTGGCCATGGCGAGGAAGTGAAGCACGCCGTTGGTTGAACCACCGAGAATCATGGTTAGAACAAGGGCGTTTTCGAAGGATGCCCTGGTCATGATGTCTCGCGGTCGGAGGTCCTTCTCCATTGTTGTGCGGATCACCTGTGCGGCTCGCTCACACTCTCGATGTTTCTCGGGAGACTCTGCGGGGAAGGAGGACGATCCGGGGAGTGATAGACCCATGGCTTCGATAGCCGTAGCCATGGTGTTTGCGGTGTACATACCACCACAAGCGCCCGCACCTGGACAAGCATGTCGCTCAATATCGTCCATGACATCAGTACTCTCACGTCCAGGCTTTCCGGGGTCGGTCTTTGCATGAAGACGGCCATAGTTGAACGCTCCGGAGGCTTCGTAGCAGGTACTGATGTTGATCGGTTTCTCCAGGAGGTTTGAGTGACCCTTGCGAATCGTTCCGCCGTAGATCATGATAAAGGGCCTGTTGTGACGAGCCGCTGCCATGACAGTGCCGGGCATGTTCTTGTCACAGCCTGGGATGGAGATGTTTGCGTCGTGGTGTTGTGCGCAGGTGACGGACTCGATGGAGTCGGCGATGATTTCACGGGTTTGAAGAGAGAAGCGCATACCTGAGATGTTAGTGTTTTCATATATGCGAGGATATTTCAGATAGATGCCATACCTTCTCCACCCATGGTGATGGCATCTGAGACGCCGACGGTGTTGAATTGCCATCCGATCATGTTTTCTTTCTCAATTGCGTTTTTGACAATTTGTCCAAGGTCGAGAACTGAGGGTATTAGTATTTCAGATGTAGACTGGGACTACATGTTTCACTCACGATGAGTACTATGAGATGAATTAGTACAACTGAGGCTCAGATGTAGGACTATGCTTATACTTACTTGCATGGGTTTCCCTGCCACCAGACAGTAGCGATACCAACTTGAGGAGCATTCTTCATCTTTTCCTTGTTAGGAACACCGGCTCCGTAGAGCATAGCCTTGTTCTGTCAGTATGTGCCAGGATGCACTGAGAAGAGAAACATACCTGAGCTCCTGGGTAGTCATGTTCACGAGTAATCTTTGCAGACCAGCGATTTAGAGGCCCACCGGGAGGAAGGCATGGGAAAGGGATGTAGTCCTTGTCCTGTTTAGGATCGTGAGTTGGGACTGGGCTAGAGTCTGTAGCTTTATCGGCCATGGTGTCGTTGTATCTCGGTGTGAATCTCTTGAGTAAGACCAATTGAGTTGGTGGTTTGGTAAAAAAGGACAAGTGTTACTGTGAGTTGGAGTCAGTAAACAGTAACAGGATTCAATCAAGATGACGATATCGGGAAGAAGACCGACAAGGTCACAGGACTGATGTAATAACCCAAGTAGCACTCACATTCAATCCCACCGTATAGCCTATCCTCAAAACAATTGAAAGCCGTCAAGCTTATCAGTCAAGAGGAGAAAAAGAAGAAAGAGAAGGCGGAGAAGAAAAGCAAGAGAACACAGATGGACGATCCGCATGGAAAAGCAAAAAGGTTACCCGTTTGTGTCCCCCAAGTTACGTAGCTTTCCTCTCACACGTCTACACGAATTTGGTTATCCGAAGTCCATTGGAAAACGACCCCCATTTGATCTCATCCAATCCTGTTCGTTTTGATACTAAGCCTAACAAGCGGAGAAGGTAGTGTGAAGAGAGGGGAAGAAGGAGAGAAAAAGATGGGGAAGAAGCGAGAAGGGGAGGGGTCCAGGTATTGGAGGGGGAATAAACACCCGAAACAAGTCCGCTATTCTCATTTATCAGGGCAGTAAGAATAATAATGAAAATGATAATAAAACAACAACAATTGTCTTGGCATGTCAATGTAACTAACGTAGTTGTTAATCCTCACTTTCATCCGAACACATCAGTCAAGCAAGGTATTATCCACAGATCCCTCCGGGACCACTACCC
>JABFFC010000259.1:0-30312 GCA_013623535.1 Fusarium penzigii | reverse complement strand
GTGGAGGAGGATGGCGGCGGCGGCGGCGATTTGGGCCCAAGCCCCTAACAATTTGCCGACGAAGTCGGCGCGCAGTTCTTGTGTCGCCGTTGGCAACGGCGGCAGCGATCTCTGTTCGAAGAGTCATGTTTTTATGATGGTTGGTTCAAATCATTACTCCCTACTCTACCCCTAAGCACATTCTATATTGTTTCTATACGCAGCCTGCTAAACTGGCAGGAAGTTTACGCTCACTCTTGCAAGTCAGGTCAGCTTGTGCACCGGAGGCAAGGATAGGAATCGCAATGCTGTCAGGTACACCCAACGTTAATAGTAGAGAGGTAGGTACCAAAGACAGTTTCGCTTCTTCTAAATCTCATACCATCCGTCTATTCTTATACGTGATAGGTAGCAGGTAAGTACGTTAGTGTTTTGCCAGTATTAATGCAAGTATTGATACGGACTGGCACAACATACCGGTAGAGAGACAGTAAAGTACTTGTTGAACCCGTCAACGATGAAACAATGGCTTGAGACCAGTGAGAAAACGCTGTTATTCTATCAACTGCCAATAATACCTACAAATGATAGTCTATATATAGATATATAGATGTCCTCCATTCTCTTCGGGCGCACCATTCGATCAATCGAGAGCAAGCTTAGAGACCGCGTAGTAACGACAGGACCAAGGGAATTAAGGCGATCAATCATTTTGAACGATATCAGATAGCGACTTTGGTCTTATTTGGTTTGACTTCTGATGCAAATGCTTGCATCGCCCTGCCCAAAATAAGATGGATGCTACTCTAGAGTATGCTCTACCTCATGGTCATAGTTGGGTTGGCGGTTCTTTGCCTTTACTATCTTTGACTCCCTTTTGCTTCGACTTACCATTGATCACCCAATTATGAAACGGAAAACTTCATCTTATCACCTCTACTCTCAACTTTTTGGTAGATCATTATGGCTTAAACTACAAGACTTTCCTCGAGATCGAAGAAAAAGTTGAACGCTGAAGAGTCCAAGTCCAGCCAGTCAGTCGGTTGCCAGTGACTTAGATGGTTCGTCGACTGGCTGGAATGCGACCCCTGATCAAACATGGATCCGAGATCGTCAAGCATACCCTCCATGTTTTCGTCAGTACCGTCATTCTCATCCCCCGTTCCACTATCTTGTCCACGCTGTGATGCTCGTGTAGATGATCCCCTCGAGTTGGATCGAGCCTCCTGTCGTAGTTCTTCGATGATGATGCTATATCTCTTGCTCGCTGATTCTGAAGACATGGCCTGAGAAAGATGGTTCTGACACCGTTCTGCGAGACTGAGTAGAGATGCCTCGTTGCCCTGCCCCTCGGGACAGCTAGCTTTCTTCTGAATCTCCCAGACATATACCACAGCCAATGCACAGAACGTCACATATGGAATCCACCATAACGCATGGAACATGGCATTTCTCTGCATAAACATCTCATCCACCATCTCCAAAGCTAGAGTGGCTGAACTAATACACTCGGCTACGCAGGCACTCAGTGCCGGATCTGCATCCTGCGAGTGGTCCAGAAGGAAGGGCCGGGTAGTGTGCATCATAGCGTGGCAGTATGCTAGTCTGAGAGCGGTGACTTGCTGGGAGAAGAGGGTGATGAGGCTGGATGGACGGACGTTTCCGAGGTGGGCGGGAAGGCTTTGGCGCCAGTTGTGGAGTTTTTGGGTGTAACGTTGGGCCCGGATGAGGCGTTGGTCGGTAGTGATGTCTTCGATGGAGTAGACTTCTCGGGATACGTCTTCTATGATGCCTGCTATTCTATAACATGATTAGATAAGTCTTGAGGAATTGTGAGCGTGGAAGATTACCTTGCGTGAAACACCAACGAGTCAACGTAGCAGTCCATCTTTGGCTCTACAGACAATGGGCCCTGAGGTGTCATGTCTTCGTCATTTACTCGATCAGGATAATCCTGATCAGCATCGTTACCATGATAGAAGCTCGGCCGTCCGAATACCACAGCAAGATACTTGTCGATAGTGTACGCAACCCAAAATGTCCTCTTGCGGCATTCTGAAATGATATAGTCGCCGGGTCGACCAGCAGGGGTGTGTGATGATTTGCGGTGAAGCCCAAGAGCGGACGCGATAGGTACAGTGTAGCCAAAGACATACCATGCCTGGTTCATTCTTGAGGTTTGTAGTAAGTAGAGGACCTGCAGAAGGCGTGCCTGGACTGACTCCAAACGGGGGAGACCGGTTTCTCTGGCAGTCAGATCTGAAGCCGTGAGGAAGTACTGCTCGCTCTGGTCGGGGGAGAAAGTATCGTCGTTGACCAAACATGGATTCGACATTTTGGTTTGTCTCAGGCTTGCGATGGCTAGAATATTAACGACAATGGCAGCCCTGGCGTGACCGATTCCGTTCTCAAGGGGCCGTCCATTGTGGGAGTTTTCGATAGCAGCGTTGAGCCAGGAATAGCAGTATTGCTCGTTGAGAAGTCTATATGTGACAACGCAGTTCTGAAAGTAGAACTGGAATAAATGTAGTGATGCTGTAGCATCCAGGAACAAGGGGCCTTGTTGTCTTGTGGCAAAGGGCTTGTCCCCAGCGGACATGAGAAGTTGGAGGTTCTCTGTCCCTGTTAGAACCCCTGTATTTGTTTGTTGTTTCTGAAGGGCTAGCCGTCTGCGAGCCCTGTGGATGAATGTGAGGTTGGATGTTGGGTCGAAGATTTGGCCTTCAATCTCGGTTGTGTCCAGACCTGATGGCCCTGGAGATGAGGGCTGTGAAGGAGGCCCCTGAGTGACAGGCCTTGCAACGAGAACAGCATGGGTTGAACTAACAGACATCAATAAATTGAGAATACTGTCAGCTGAGAAGAATCTTACCTAGAACTTGCTTCATTGTGCTCCAAAGGGGTTGCTGATACAGGAGTAGGCGGTCTACCCCTTCGATACTGGGCATTATACAAACAGTCCAGCCCTCTCTTCACACAAACTTGACAAGGAACAGTCCCCGTGCATTTCAGCTTCTTGACCTTGCAATAATCGCAAGCTCTGCTAACTTTTGACGATTTGCGACGATTCTCTGGTTCCGGCGATGCAGCCAGAGTTCGTTTACCAGGTGTTGTGGAAGTATTGCTATATGGTGAAGTTTCCGAAACTGGAGTGACTCCATCGACAGAATGAAGACTTGTAGTCTGCATTTGGTACCAAATGCTCTCTGTGTAAGTTATGTTAATGACTTAATTGTTAACGCTCAGAGGGCGCAAAATCCGGGGGGGACTGAGAGGATGTGGAGATTGAGGAGAAGGAATCCGGAAAAAGCAGGGGGGCATGTCCGGACTTTATAGGTAGGGGGAGCTAATCAAGGACACTAGCGAACTCTAGCTGACGGTGAAATGCGGGGGAATTTGCGGAGGCTTGTGATTTATACAGGTCATTCCATGATGTGAGGAGTCGGCCATGTTTGGGAGGGTGGAATGATTCTTGTTTATGTAAATGGGATGATTTACAGGTACTTCAGCAAGATGTCTACTGTTGAGGGACGTATCAGAGCTGTAAGCAATATAACAAGACAGGATGATAAGTGTCTACTCCTCATGACAGACAGGATTGGAGTTATTTCCTGTTACTCACACCACACATGATAATCCGGAAACTTGAACTAATTCATTTATTGACTTGAATCTATCGTTTACTCATCATAATCAAACACCCTCTCTGAATCCGAATCTAACAATTGACACCCCCCGTCCTACTTAAGCCACCTTGCTCAGAGATGCCGATGAAATGGCAGTGTGAATCTCATCCTCAGCACCATCAGGGAGAGGCAGCAGAGGTGATCGCACAGTAGCATGTGATAGAATACCACGAGCGACAAGGGCGTGCTTCAAAGCCACTGTGCCCTCCATGTGTGAGCCACGGTGGTACACGGCCTTGGTAACAGGGAGAAGTCTGTCGTGAATCTCACGAGCTCGCTTGTAGTCCTTGGCCTTGCCAGCCTCAATGAGCTCGATGAGAGGCTCAGGAGCAATGTTGCCGTATCCGACGAGCATACCATCAACGTCGAAGGCAGTGTGGAGGAGGTACTCGTCGTGGCAGGTCAGAACAGGCACGTTGGGGCGCTCCTTTCTGAAGACGGGGATCTCAGTATCCCAGCGGCGCATGTTGCGGACACCGTTCTTCATGGCGATGACACCGGGGAGAGCAGCAATGTCGAGAAGAGTCTGGAGGTTGTAGGTGGCCTTGGTGTTGTCCGGATACTGGAACAGAATCAGGGGCAGCTTGGAAACCTCATAGACAACCTTGTATCGGTCCTGGGGAGCACCAGGCTGGTATCCGAAGCGCAGCCATCCGTGGGAGGGATACAGAAGACCGGCCTTGGCACCAGCCTCGACAGCGCGCTTGGCCTCTAGGGCAGCGACCTCAGTGCCCTCGCCAGTGATGCCGGCGATGATGGGGATCTTGTCGTTGACGGACTTGACAAAGGCCTTGATGACGTCGACCTGCTCCTCCTGGGTGAGGAAGGTACCTTCTCCGGCGTGTCCGAGGACGACGAGGCCCTTGACGCCGTTGATGCTTCCGAGCCAGGATCCGAGACGCTGGATGGCCTCGTAGTCGACTTTTCCGTCCTTGGTGAAGGGGGTGACGGGGGCGGGGATGAGGCCTTTGAGATCGAAAGACATGATGAATTTAGGGATGGGGTTTATTTTTTTTGGTGTAATTGTAGATGTAGATGTAGATGTAGATGTTGAAGTTGTGAGTGTTGTTGTGAATGTAATTGAAGATGTAGTTGTGATTGTGATTGTTGATGGATATCTGTTTGAACGACGCCGGATTCCTCTCCTTATATACAACTTCCAACACCCCTTGATCCCTCTTGTTACACTCTATATTTCACATCTAGATGCCGAAACAGTTCCCTTGGTTAGAGAACGACATCTCAAAATCCGGATTCCTCGACTTACATCCGCAACACAAAAAGGGGGGTCAATCTGTGTAACTCAGCCAAAATGAGGGGAAATCCGGACATCAACCCCACCCAAGTCCGGCCGGATTCCAACCCATATGGCGTCCGGATTCCCGGACTTGATCCATCACCACGCTAAAGAGAATTCTTGTCACTAGTTGACATAGGGTTGGCTTGCCGAGAACCGGGTGAAATGGTAGTATCCGGGGATATCCCTTCCCCATACCCACCTCCACAAAAAACATCATCTCCTTGTCCTGGATTTCTATCATGTGGAAGAACGGACAGGACAAAAGCTGGGGTATCCGGAAACACCTGTGATTCTTAATCCATCCCCCCGCCTGGTCTTCCCCGGACTCTCAGACTCTGTGGCACGATCAGATTACGTTTCTCCAGGAAATTATTCTTCGCCTCCCTGCTATAAGTAGTCGACCGTCTTGACCCCATCCCCTCGACAAGATATTCTCCTCTTGCCCTCATCAAACCCAATCTCCATTCTGCAAACAACAAGAACAGACACATATTCGAATCATGGCGCATCACGATGTTGAGGGTACACCATGCGAGAAGGTCGACGTTCAACACTCTGAGCGCGAGAGAGGCGGTCTCTCGCAGGAGGACTATGACTTTTTGAGATTGTTCCCCGAGGACAGAAAGAAGAAGATTCTTCGCAAGGTTGATGTAAGTTTTGGATAAACGTGCTTTCGGTGTCATGGCCTAATTATCTTTGCAGCTGAGACTTGTCCCCATGCTTGTTCTTCTCTATCTTATCGCCTATCTCGATAAAACCAACATCGGTATGGTTACCAATCAATCTCTTGAGCGGTATCATATGTGCTAACATCTTTAGGAAATGCCAAGATTGAAGGTCTGACCGTCGATCTCAACATGCATGGCATTCAATACAACATCGCCGTGGCCATCTTCTTCATCCCCTTTGTTCTCTGCGGTAAGTCTATTACGCGTCTGCGAACCCACAGTCGACTAATCCACGTGCAGAGGTCCCATCCAACATGATCTTGTCCAGATTCAAGCGTCCATCTTGGTACATGGGCGGCATCGTCTTTGCTTGGGGCACCATCATGACATTAACCGGCATCGTACAAAACTACCAAGGTCTTCTCGCTGTTCGATTCCTCATGGGTATCTTTGAGTACGTCAACCATACTCTCATCTGATTCCAGTACACTGACAACCTCTAGGGCTGGTTTCCTCCCCGGTGCTATCCTCATCATCTCAAACTGGTACCTCCCCAACGAGACACAGACCCGAATCGCGATCCTCTACACATCCGCCGCGACAGGCGGCGCTTTCTCCGGCCTTCTGGCCTTTGCCATTGCCAAGATGGACGGCGTAGCTGGGCTGGAAGGCTGGCGCTGGATCTTCATCCTCGAAGGTATCGTCACCGTCATCGTCGCCATCATGTGCATCTTCATGCTCTGCGACTCCCCCGCCCTATCCACGCGCTGGTTGGAAGCCGACGAGATCCGATATCTCGAGCTGAGACAGCTAAGTCGACGAATCACCACCCCCGGAGAGTACAAGGACGAGGGACACTTCAACCTGGCCGTTTTCAAGGATATCCTGTTCGACTATAAGATCTGGCTCCTCTTCTTTGCGAACTGGTCCAACGCCGTTCCCAACTACGCTATGAAGTTCACCATGCCCAGTATTCTCAAGGGAATGGGCTACACGTCTTCTCAGGCACAGCTGATGACGATCCCGCCGTATGCCTGTGGTGCCATCTCTGCCTACGTGTTTGCCATCTTCGCCGACAAGTATTCGTGGCGGTATCCCTTCATTGTCGGGCCCCAGTGTTGTCTGGTCATTTCTTTCATCATCCTGTTTGCCTTGTCCGGTAACATTGAGAACAACATTGCTGCATGCTACTTTGCTGTTTGCCTCGCATGCTTGGGGTAAGTAATCACAATAACAACTCGCTGCAACAAATAACTAATATCTACAGAATGTATCCCATCCTTCCCGGTGTCAACGCCTGGAACGTCGCCAACACCCCTGACCCAACCAAACGCTCCGTCAACATCGGTCTCCTCGTCTGCGTCGGCAACATCGGCGGCCTCATCGGTTCCTACATCTACCTCGAGCGGGAGAAGCCACGCTATCCCACTGGATACGGCACATCGCTCGGTTTCGGTGTGGCTGGTCTTATTGCCGCCACGCTGCTCGAGGTTCTCCTCAAGAGAGGCAATGCTAAGAAGGCGGCCATGTCTGAGGATGAGATCCGTGAGAGGTATACTGACGAGGAGCTCCAGCGCATGGGAGAGAAGAGCCCTCTGTTCAAGTATGCTCTCTAAGTGTGAGAGCTGCTCATAGTCTAACTTCATTATCTGGACCTGTTGAATTGTTATGTAGTACAGACAAGCGTAGCTGATATCAGTAATATATAAATGTTTGCCTGCGATTGAGTCCGCATATTTGTGGCATGACACCACGAAGATCGCATGATAGACTGACACTTCCTTGTGCACCTCGCCTTCTGAAGCATAATTCTTGTACTTCCTTTCTTGTATCATTATCACATATAGCATACATATATCGCCAAGATCAATCCGTTACTGCCATCACAAAGAAGCATTCTCCTGCATATGCATGTCCCTCTCGTCAAATTGCATCATATCCCCCGTCCACTGAGACCACCCCAGAATCCCCAAACTAGGATCAACAGACGGGTTCGCAAAACTCTCCTCCCACAAGACATCCATCCCCGGACTCGTATTTTCATCATAAATGATTTCACCCAGCGCCGCATTGTCCACCATCGGGAAACTCAGTGACTCCGGTAAGCTATTGCTCTGCATGTCCGGCATGGTAAACAGGACTGGAGTTTCCGACATGTTCACCACTGGTGTCTGGATGGGGTTTGATACTGTAGAGGTGTCGTCATCAGACTGAGGTGACGTTGTCGCTGTGTCGGGGTTGATGTTCTGACACATGTGGCTCAGAAGCTCGTATCGGGATCTCATGTGAGTGTTTCCGCGCTCGCTTATGGTATGCAATAGGCGAAGACCCTTTTCCACTGCTTTCGTGGTGGATGGAGTGGTGGGGAATGTGACATAGGTCATGACCAGGACAATTGTCGCTGAGAGAACGTGCTCGCCGTCCATGTAACCATAGGTTGCTGTGTCATGTCAGAAGATTGAAATGAAAGAGATTTATGCATGGAGGGGTAACATACCGACCAAGTTCTTTTCAGCAGCGATGGTCATCATATTGATAACATCCTTAGCACCTGCGATGCAAATGTCGATGGTCTTGACTGTCGAAGAAGAAAGTCCCTCTTTCCAGTCTCGCTCTTTGCCCTGAGAATACTGGCCGCTTCGGATTCGTTGCAGCCGCTTCCGCACCACGTGAAACAGCAACGGCCGTACTGTCATGTTGATGCACTGGTAGTAATGGGCAAGGGTGCTTACACTTTCACGACTGACGTCTAGTCGAGCTGGGACGAAACGAAGTTCAGCTGGGAGATCTCTGTACCATGTCGACAGTTCGTGGATAATGCTCTGCACTGATGACATGAGACTCTTGCCTGACTTGGGCGACGAATTGGCGGAGCGACAGTAGATCACCTTGTGGATCTCGCCGAGGATTCGTGATAGCTGGGTGTAGTGGCGAAGGACAACAGCCGGGCAGTACTGCGCTTCTTGGGGCATTCTTGAGGGCAGGGAAACACCAATGTCTTCATCCTGAATTGCAATCGGATTTCCTGACTTGACAGAAAGGATGCGATCGAGACTGTAGATTGACCACCAGACTCGCCGACGGTACTCGCAGGCCTCCGCATCAGGAGTTGATGAAGTTTGCGAGAGTGAGCTGGGACTCGAAAGGTTGACCTCTTGATGAAGGCCAAGAGATATAGCCATACGGAGAGCCATGCCAATGTACAAGAAGGCAGCATCACGGCGGTTGAGATTCTGTATATAGTACCCAACCAAGGCCAATATCTCAACACACGCAATGCTCCCTTCCTCGTGGACGTCTGGAAGGAGCCCTAATGCCGCAGTAAAATAGTCAAAGCCTGGGGGTCCCCGACAGTTCACCCATTGATTGACAGAGTAGAGCTGGCCAAAAGCGAGCAGAATCAGAACTTTGGCGTACGACAGGCAAGCGTCTTTCTCGGTCAGGTTGGGAGGGTGTTTTGAAAACCACTCAAATAAAGCAAGTGTGTTTTGGGGTTCGGCAAAGGCAAAAATGGTGCCGATGTAGGTATGTTGTGCCGCAAAGAGGCGTCGTGCAATGTTGAGAGGAGGCAGGCGAGGAAAGGGTCTGGTGGTGGCTCGACGAGAGGGGAGGGCATCTGGATCGTAAAAGTTGAGAGAGTCGTCAAGGTTTAAGTCGTCATCAGGGCGACCGGAGAGTTTACGGATAGCTGCGAGAAGGGATTTGAGGAAAGTGTCCGAGGAGCCGGGACCTTTGAAGCCTGGGACATGTTAGATGTTGAAGGAGAAGAAGACAACGGGGCGGAGGTACTTGAGGAGGGTTTGAAGATGGAGAGTTGAGTAAAAGGCTCGAGGATCGATGATTCGTCGACAAAGTCCTCCTCTGGTTCATCATTGGAAGGTCTGGATTTTGCTGTACTGGGTCGGGATGGTAATGCTGATTGTGCGATGATGTCTGGAATGTGTTAGTTGGGTCTTTCCATCGCATTGTAGAGACAAGTACCATCATATGCTTTGGCTTTTGCTTTCAACTCTCGGTAATGTCTGATTACGTTCGATATGGTTAGTTAAAAATTAGATGAAGAAGGGATGGATGACTGACAATTCGCTGATGGTGACCTTTCTGGCCTTTTCGTAAGAGCAGGGAAGAGACGATTCACGACATCGGGAGCACTGAGGTTTTTCCTTGGAGCAGTATTGTCGCCGTTGACGACAGCTCAGACAGCTTTGAAGGGTTAGCTTTTGTATTGTGGGAGGAATGAATGGGCAGCCCTACGCGATTGGCCTTGGAGTGTCTGACGGGGGTGTTTGTGATGACATTTCTGAGTCGCAGGGATTGCGGATGGGTTATTGATGAAGCGGGGGATGTCGTCTGGATGTCGGGTGATGGAATATCATATGAATGATGTTCCCTGGTCGAGATGTCGGATTGCTCAAGGATGAATTAGGTAATGGAAACGGTTGTTGTAGGTTCCAACGTTGAAGCCGTTGCCTTGTGTCCGGAGTCAGTTGCCTTGTGCTTAGGATGATGAATGTGGTTGCGAACTAGTGGGGCAGCTGGAGCGGTCGAGCATCTCCGCCTTTCCCCAGAATTCATAGATGGAGATAACTAACAGTGATTGAATTTGGAGTTGTGGTCTAAATATATTGTTGCGATGATCTTTTTTGCGTGTTTGCCTGCTTGAGATGCCTTTATTGAAGAAGTCTTGAATGGTTTTGTTGTCAATCAAATAGGACTACCGAAAGGTTATTATACTTGTCAACCCCCAGTCAAGATCGATGTGCGATTCCAGCTGTAAAATCAGACGACCAATAACTCTCCTAAAATCCGGGGTCAAGATCAAGATACCTTTCCCTGGAGATCTTGTCCGATCTATCCCTGATATGACTGGGTGCTAGGTAAGGCTGACTCGAATACCTGGTCACGTCGGGGGAACATGCCATCCGTGGGCTGATTCAGGGATGTGCACATAAAAAGAGACTGCGTAATGTAGCAAAAGATGAAACGCGGGTTACACTTCGTTTGGGGTGCGACGAGCGTATATCTTTGATCAATTAAATCCCTGAATAGCTTCGTCACTCGTCACACTCGACCATACTGAACTAAGACAAACCAGAAAGAGTAAGCAGCCACTTGGCCAAAATAAGAACGACCAACAAGGCAAACATACAAGCGCGTAGGCCGTAAGAGGATGATAAACAGTTACAAGACATTGAATCTGCGGCCCTTATCAGTTAATGCACTATCACGACTATCACTTAGCGGAGTTCCGTCTCCGTTGTCGCCCAGATTACCACAGTGTGTTTGTTTCAATCTGTTAGGGGGACTACGTGCTAGCCTTGTTTTAGTGGGTGTTTCCACTGCCTGGTTGAGAGGGATTGGTGTGGGTGGTATTTCACACACACACGCTATCGGGCATCAACTCCGATAGAGATGGTAAATATTGGTTTGAGGTGAGATCTGGGGAAACACAACGACGTCGTTGTATTGGCTTGTCGGGGAGTTATGATACAGAAGCTGAAAAGTGAGCTGGTTTGTTAATAGCACATCTGTTCGTCTGTAATTTACGTACAGGAATATGCGTTCATAATTATACAATTGTTCCTGTTTTGAAATATTCAAACACCACCTCACAGAGGAACTTGCTGTGTTGCACAATGTATCCCCCCTCCAAGCTTAGGCAGCGTCCTCACATCAACCCCGACAATCTCCCTCCCCTCAAACACCCTCCCAAACACCTTCATCGCATCCTCATCCGCCTCGACCCCAAACTGCGGCACTATCACCCCTCCATTGACCACTAGATAATTCACATATGACGCAACAGTCTCGCCCCAGTCTTCGCCTGCGATATCTGTGCCGTTGATTTCATCGATCTGAATAACCTCTAGTCGTCGGCCCTGGGCGTCAGTTTCGTGGGTGAGTACGTCGAGGGCTTGGTTGTAGGTTTCTAGTATGACCTTGGGTGCTGTTGGTGGTGGGTTGGCAAGGAGGACGGTACCAGGAGATGTGAATCTTGCGAAAGCGTCGATGTGGTAGTCTGTGATGTCGAGACCTTCAACGCCCTGCAACCAGATCGTCTTTTCTATACCCAGATACTTTCGAAAGTATCCCTCCATCTCTTCCTTTGATATTCCTGGGTTTCGGTTTTTGTTGAGAATAGCGCTTTCCGTAGCCAGCAGTGTCCCCTCCCCATCAACTTCAATACCACCACCTTCAGCTTGAAAAGGCGTCTTTACCACTCTCATCCCCATAACTGCCAAAATCTTGTCCGCGACAGACTCATCGCCTTCGCGAAGGAGTTTCCCACCCCAGTAGTTGAAATTCAGAGTTAACCCCGCAGCCTGGCCATTGACATCTGTGACGAAGATAGGTCCCGAGTCACGAACCCAAAGATGGTTTGCTTCCAGACCCCGAACCGTGATGTTGTTAGACACTGTTGATTTGGCATGGTCGACGTTTCTGGGCCGTGTGTACATTGTGACGGGTTCAAAGCGGGATATGGCGTTGGATATGGCGGATACTTCCGAACGGGCGCTTTCTAGAATTTTGTCGTCGAGGATAGAGTCGTAGTCGGGCCAGACGGTGATGGTGCGTGAGTGTTGGGCCCATTCTGGTGGCATTCTGAACTGGTGGGCGGAGGCATGATGATGACGCAGTTGAGGAGGTTTAGATGATCCAAGATGTCTTGTAATATTGCGGAGAGATGGTTTGCTAGATATGTATATTGGACGGAGCATGATTCTGGAGTTGATGTCTGTTATGGCTGAGATGTTGACAACTGGTGATGGCTGGGTGATGACTGGGTAAGGCAGGCGGTCAATGATTGCAGAACTGCTGTCAGTATTATATGGTGTGATGACCCTCGGCTTTCACTCTTCCAAATTCATGATAGTGTTCCAATTCATGATGTAGCTGTAAACATGACTATTGTCTTGTAAATTTGATTCATCCAACCTAGTCAACTCAATAGATGCCAACCAGTAAATATCATGACTTGTAAATATTAAACCCCTCCCAACCTCAATTACCATCTGACATCTTAACCCAGAGTGCCATCAATCCCAGTCCGCATTTGCCTTGCTATTCTATAAGATTATTAAAAAAAATGTTATAAGTCGTTTCAGTTCCAAACTCGCTTTTAATCACATTCCAAACATGAATGTTATATGCATTCTCGCCATTCCTCGCGTGTCCATGTGCAGCATCGTAATACAAGGACAAATCACCGGGGAAGTCGTAATCACCCAAAAATCAAGCGCATGATTTCAGATTACTCGTCCTTCTTCTTCGCAATGACCTCATCCTTGTCGTTCAACAATCCCTTCTGACGCATAGCTGCCAATGCTTCGTGGAGGGGATCCAGCTCGGGACGGGGCTCTCGGTGAGAATCAAAGTAGGTGTCGGCCCATGTGAAATACTGGCCGTAGTTGACGGTAAAGTACATGTGGTGCAGAGTGTGGTGAGCAGGGCTGTTGATGTACTTTTCAAGCCAGTGGCCGGAAATCATGTCACCGTCGTGGATCAGGATAGTCCAGATCTGGACGAGGATAAAGAGGACCAGATAGAGGTACTTCTGCGTTGGGCAGATGAAGACAAAGACGCTGCAGGTGTCAGGATTTGATATTTCCTGACGAAAAGATGAGACTTACTGATATGGCAGAGACTGGACGTATCCGTCAACAGGGTGGAAAGCGAGAGCAGCCCAGGGTGTCGGGACTAGATATGTCAGCTATGTTCATATTTCGTGAGTTCAATTTCTTGATACTTACCAATCCACTTGTGGTGAGGCTTGTGCACATACTTGTACACGCTGGGGTGATGCTCCAATCGGTGAATCCAGTAAATGAGGAAATCGTTCCAGATCATGAAGAGAACAGCGGAAACAATCATCCATGACCATCCATACTCATCAACGTTCGTGTAGAGAAGACTCTTTCCACGGACCTCGGCAAGAAAAACGGGAAGAGTGAGGAGGTTGATGAATGGGACGGCCTGCATAGACGAGACAATCTCCTGTCGGATCTGGTTCTGGAGGAAACGTGGGTGATGCTCAAGGCGTCGGTCAAAAATGAAATAGTAGGATAAAGAAGCAAAGGTGAAATAAAGCAACATGACACCAAGCTGAGTGATTGTCACGATTGAGATGATCTGGCGTATGATGTTGTCGCGTGGCCATGCTGAGACGCCAGACGACAACGGCGGTGAGGTTCCATTGGCAAAGGTTGAGTCAAACTTGTCGATGTCCACGGCGGCAGGGACAAGGTAAGCGTAGACCTTGTCGAGGATGAGAGGGTCGGCGATCTCAAGAGCGACATCCATGATGGCAGGCAAAAATGTTTCTTGTTCCCTTTTTCCTGTTTTTCCTTTACAAAATTTCCCAAGCTCTTAATTGATGGTTTTTAGATGGATGGTTGGGAGGGGAAGGAATTAACGAATTGATTGATGAAAAAGAGAAGAAAACGCCCCCCTTTGGAAAGACAGAGAGGAAACTCGGACGGAAGTCAACAAATGTCCGGCACGGCAGGAAAGAGAGAAAAAAATTGGAAAAAATGATTAATTTCGGATATAATTCCCATTCAACAAAGTGGAGAGGGAGGAGACGGGCAACCAAGGAGGGAAGAAAAGAGGGGGTGTCTCTGGCGTGTGATTTGCTGCATCCCCTGTCATCCTGTCAGGGTCCTGGCTTTTTCTTCCCTTTTGCCTGTCGATCGCGTATTCGGATTCATCTCCAAACGGTGGAGTCGCATTCTTATTCGTCATTTCGTGGCGATACCCCTTGATTAACCGAGAATAAAGTGGGGGGGGTTCGTTCTCGTCTAGAAGCACAACATACGTGAAAAAAAACGGGCAGAACTTGAAAATCTGGATCTGGTTGGAAAGGATGTTGAAAGATCCGGTGAGATGGAAATGGCCTGATTGTGGGAGATGGGACATGGGGTGATGGGAATTTGAACAGATTGATAAGAGATTTTTCCTTTTCTTTTCTTTTTCTTGTGCTTTGACTGTGGTTGTACTGTGCTGTGCTGCCGTAATGTCGGGTTTAGTAGGGCGGTAATGTGACATGATGTGACGAGCCGGAATGTTCGGTGACACGCTTTGATGCTGGATCAATTGAGACCTAACCTCTCTACTGGATTACATATTGAGTTTGTAAAATTTTATCTCGGTGATAAGAGTAACCCGTGATATCGACAATTGATCGGCTTACTGACATAAAACATCGGAGCTGTGACGGCAAATTATTCCTCACTCACAACCCCGAAGTCATCACCGAAATCATCGGGTTGTTGACAAATGCCCAGTGGTCTGATTCCCCATAGCGCCCCCTTGACCATCCCTGGATTCTAAGCTATTGGGTAATTAACAGAGGCGCACGTGAGGAGGTCTAACCGTCGGGACAGCCATCCTATCCTTTTTGGCATCAGACGAGACGATGCAATTGACATGTTCTAGAAGTTTATTAATTGAATCCTTCGATGATCTATTTACTCAGGGTCTTTAGGGTGTCTGGTGCGTGTTTGCGACTTGGGCCTTAAATTGCAGTGCTTTTAGGAGGGTGAACTGTTTCTCATTTAAATTAGGCTAGCGTGGTGCTGCTGATGTAGGCATATGCTAGTGGCCACTTTATTGGGTGAGCTGAGCAAATTCAATGTCGTCACCGTATGAAATGCTCGGGTGTGTCGTGTTTTTGATCCAGCTCATGTTCTCACCAACTCCTCCAAAATTGCTGAATCCATTGTCTCTAATTATTGGGTATGCTGTGTATTTTTTTCTATTGTTGTTGTTTTTCAACGGATCTCCTGCATATTTATTCAATCGATGCTATTTTTTGACAGTACAATTGATCGGCAGACCCGATCGAAAGCTCTCGATGATGATTCATTGACATAATTTGATAGAGGTATTGACGCTTCACTCATAAGCCATTGTATAATTACAGTACATGTCGTCATTCTTTTCAGTGTTTATATAAATACGTCAAACTGTAGTTGGTTTTATCATGCCCTGCCGACCTGTCTCGTCATATTCTCATCTACTACTCTTCTCAATCATCACAAGCTCAAACAATCTACCCTACGCGTAGCAACCCACGAATAATACTTCAAAATGTCACCTCTCCGCCAATTAACATCCACCCTCCGTCCAACCACCCGCATCCTTGCCAGAACCTACGCGAAACCATCTGTCGCATACTACGCCGTGAGCTCCAACCTACCCAAGTCCGAGGCGGAGAAGCCAAAGGAGACGGCGTCGCTGGCCGAAGGTGCCGAGGCTTCGTTGAAGGCTACAAAGGGGAAAGGAAAAGCGATCGAGTTTGAGGACCAAAAGATGAGCAAGAAGGAGAAGACGACGGATGGACAGAATGCGGTTGAACCGGGCATGGATGATAAGACGAGTGGTGCTTCTAGGTCTGGGAAATAAATAATGTCGCAGTCAAGAGTTTGGAAATAATTATCAAATACTATCAAAACGTATCATGCTGAAGCGATATTCAAACAGACGAATTAACTGAATGGTCAAATCACAATTTTAGGCCGCGCTGAAGACGTCCTATTTAGCAAGATTGGCTGGATTCTATCAAGACTCAAAAGCGCATCCTCTACATTAACCCTGGGATATTCTATCATTTTCTATTTATTGCAATTGAAGCAATACATCTCAAACGTGCCATTGTCCTGTCTGTTGCATATTGACTGACCTGATCCCTGTCTTCGCCTCCAGAAAACGTCATGATGAGTAAGTTACAGAATCAAGTTTTCAACCATGATACCACAGCAGAGAACAGAATAAATATCTGGAATACATGAATTTCATCCTCTCTAAATCAAACACTACAGTAAATACGCACTGAAATTTATCTAATAAACACTCGAACGCAATGGGAGACCTCATCAACATCGCCAAGCAGCAAGCGAGTGGCTTTCTCAACCTCGCAAGGAATGCTTTCAACAAAGTCATGCCAGACGGGTTACGTGAGAAGGCTCTAGAAAACCCAGACTTTCCCTACTCCAAACCTTTGCTTATTGTATGTACTCACCCGATTCATGACCCGATATTTCACTCCTGTATGGTTCGGGGATACTAATTATTCTAGGTATTCATCGGTTCACAAATCCTTGCGTCACTTCTTCCCTCTCTACTCTTACTCGTCTTTGGTATTACTACAGTCCTCTTTATTATCGTGGCAGCCCTTCTATTCGTTGTGACGTGTGTCAGTTTTGTTCTTCTGGTGGCCATACCTGGTGCACTCTTTGCGGGCTCGTTGGCGTTCTTCCTGTACATCTTTGGCGTGGGAGGATACACAATTGCTGGATCTATCATCAGACTGGTTTGCGGTCAGGGTCCAAACGAGGGTTCGAAGGAGCATCAGAGTTAATGTTGGGATGTTATTAAACGTATGGCTAGGATAGGATCTAAATGCTGGCTGCTAGGGAGACGGATTAAAAGACATAGTTAAATCCCAAAGCTCGATCGCCGTCCTTTCCGTTCGTCTCTTTGCCTTCGGCCAACAATCGGTTCTTGTTTCTCATGCGGTATTTGAGAAGAGCGTACAGTAGTCCTATGCAGCAAAGAGCAATTACCTCTCCGCCAAGAGATATCGCATTACCCATGATATATCGGGGAGCGTCCTGGATAGGGTAGATCTGTGAAGCGGCAAGACCCGAAGCGTTTCCGACGGAGATGACCATCGATATGGCGACGGAGCGCTTGTAGTCTGGTTGAGTATTGTTGGAAACCCATCTAAAAATTGTTAGCATAAGATCGCAAGCCAGCTGGTCTTGGGCAACATACGTTACGACAATACAGTTAAACGAGTACACTCCGGCACCGACGAGGAACATGGCAAAGAACCCAGCTGCCTTGTTTCCTGTTCCAACGACAATGGCATATCCAGCAATGACAAGGAGTGGCGAGTGAATAAGACAAACGGCTCGACGGTTGATGCGGTCGGATACGTAGGTTGTGACGCCTGTGAAGATGGATGCGAGGACGTAGACGGGGATACTCAGATAGTTTGCTTGGAGGGAGGTATAACTGCAAAAGATTAGCCTAATTCATGAGCATAATATCAGGTATGAAGTGCTTACTCAAGTCCCCTCAGAAGGGTGGGCAAGAATGTACCAAATCCAAATAAGGCAATGGAGGAGCAGAATAGAGAGATAGAAGCAAGATGAACCAATGGGTCAGTAAGAGCCATGCCGACTTGCTTCCAAGAGAACTTTTCCGTCTCTTTCAAAGGATGGTTGCTCTCCTTGATCATCATCATTGTCGTCCTCTCCTCGGCATTGAGAAACCATGCTGTCTCGGGAGATGTCGGCATACTCAACCAACAGACCGCGCCAACAACTAAAGAGATAACACCTTCGATAATGAAAAGCCATCTCCACGCGTTTAGCCCATGTCGTGCACCCATGGACTGAATTCCGTATGCAATCAATCCACCCAGAGCTCCAGAGAGGGCAATGGAGATGTATAGAACAGCGACACGCTTCCCCTGCGAGGCGGCAGGGTAGATAAGTGAGATGACAAACGTCAGGGCGGGGAAAAGACCGGCTTCAAAGAATCCTAGTAGAACACGACAGGCGACGACCTGGCCGTAGCTGTTCACGAATCCAGTTCCGATGGTGACGGCACTCCAGGCTATGATGGCAATGGCGAGAACACGTCCCGGACCGAATCGCTTAACAGCCATGACCCAGGGCGTTTCGAAAATAACGTAGGAAATGTAGAAGTACATGGACACATCGTTGAAGTCTGTGCCTGACATTCCTTTATCTTCCTCAAAGCCGAAAACACGAGCATTTCCTGAATTGTCAGCAAAGACCAGTAAACAAAAAGAAAATTGGGTGAAGAACGTACCGATGTTGGTGCGGTCGAGGTAGGCGAACAAGACTAGAATGGCCATCTGAGGCATGACGAATTTGTCGAATTTGGCGAGGACATGACGTTCGTCGGGTTTGTCAACTTGTGTTGTCTGTCCGATGTTGTGATCGTCATCCTGCTGAAGATGGTTTTCTTTTTCCATGATGAATATATCTCAAAATGACGAAAAATGATACTCCTGGAAGAAAAAGAGAGAAGTGCGTTGAATGTGAAGCATGAGATGGGAAAACGGTTACATCACTTCTTTAAGTAATCCTCGCGTCTGTCATCTGTCTTTCTATCAGGATTAGTATCAAGCTGCAATGCTGATCAACGGACCCCGTTGTTTGTGCTGTAACCGTATGGTTCTAATCTGTCCCTGCCCGTCGGCCGATTGTTACCCCAGGTTTTCAATGCACGGTATTACCGGTATCAGGAAGAAAAATGAGATTAGGCATGGGTCCTTGATAAGCTTAGGATAGATAATGATGATTGGGTTTAGGGAGCGGGGGAATGGGCGAGAGATAAGCTTGTATGGGTCTGGTCTGTGGCTCTGTGTGCCGTGACAGGACATGTTCGAATGAGGGTAGATGGCATGATGGGATAGGAAAGGATCAGGGATTTACGCCCTCTACGTCAATTGCATATTATGTTCCCTCGGAAGGATGTCACTCGTTGGTTCGATTTGTCAACTTTTTCTTCTTCTCTTCCCCGTCCTGCACCGTTCTTTTGTTTCTTCCCCGCAAATGCTTGATGCCCGCATGTCGCTAAGGATGGGGTTAGTCTCGCCCGTCGGCCGATATCCTTGTCAGATAGGTTGCTGGATCTCCAACTCGCCCGTCGGTGATTTAACTTGGCCGTGGGTATTCAACTTTGACGGGAAACATAGTGGTTTGGTAGGATATATCTGGTGTATTTAGATGCAACCATGTCGGGGTTTCTTGGTCGTCGGTCCATTGTTATCTATCGCAGAGGATTAACTCGTTCATTTACGACACCGTATTTTTCTAGCATTCGTGGGAAAAGGAATTACACTATGGGTTCCCTTGATTTACCTCTACAAGTTAGCGAGGCTCATCTTGCAGAGTCTTTGCATGAGAGTTGTCAATGGGGTGCTGCTCATCGTTATGGAAAGTGAGTATTACTGGCTTCAATTACATGATGACGACTGACATCAGACAGGGCATCCACGGAAACCGGCATGGCTCGTCTCAGTCTTGACGATTCAGACAAGCAAGTTAGAGACTGGTTCATGAACTATGCCAAGTCACTAGGCTGCAAGACCTTTTTCGACCAGATGGGTAATCTCTTTGCTGTCCGCCCTGGTCGAAACAATGATGCGCCGCCTGTGATGATGGGATCGCATCTCGACACGCAGCCTACAGGTGGACGATATGACGGTATTCTTGGCGTTGTGTCTGGTCTCGAGGTTCTTCGAGTGTTGCATGAGAACAACTACGAGACTGAAGGACCTGTTGGTGTGGTCAACTGGACAAAGTAAGTTGATATATACTTTACCTGATTGCGTATTAACGTCTTTTTTTTTTATTAGCGAGGAGGGAGCGAGGTTTCCCAAGATGGCCGTCTCTTCAGGTGTATGGGCTGATGTCATCCCCCTTCAGACAGCATGGGACCTTAGAGAAGTCCTTGCTACGGATGGTAACCCCAAGTCTATGAAGGAAGAGCTTGATAGAATCGGGTACACAGGAGAACACCCAGCTTCTTACCGCTCAAATCCATTTGCAGCTCACTTTGAGTTGCACATTGAGCAGGGCCCCATCTTGGAGGACGAGAACCTCAAGATCGGTGTGGTAAAGGGTATGTGAAGCCTCGTTCTGGAATGATCAATGTCTAAGGAGATACAGGCGTACAAGCATTTAAATGGTTCAACATCACCGTCCGAGGACGGGACAGCCATGCCGGCACAACACCACTCTACGCGCGAAAGGACCCTCTTCTTTGCGCAAGCAAAATGATTGTCGCTGCCAACGCCACAGCCAAACGGTTCAATGGTCTAACAACGACGGGTATCTTCACGACCGACCCCGGAACTGTCAACACGATGGCTCACACCGTCACCTTCACCCTTGATGTCCGCCACGTCGAGAACGAGACGTTGGCAAAGATGGTCAAAGAATGTGAAGACGAGTTCCACCGAATTGCAAGCGAGGACAGTGAGAAGGGATGTGAGGTCGAATGGGAACTTCTCGTGGATAGTCCTGCCGTGGAGTTCCACGAGGAGTGTATCTCCGCCGTCGAACAGAGCGCCCAAGATGTCCTGTCCCGCCTACCGGGGTCGTCCGACAAGAAGCTGTGGAAGTACATGATCAGCGGAGCCGGTCATGATAGTTGCTATACGAACAGACGGTGCCCGACGAGTATGATTTTCACGCCGACTCGTTCGGGGATCAGCCATAACCCTACAGAGTATTGTTCTTCGGAAGATTGGTAAGTTGTTCTTTTTGTGTTTGTGTGGAGAATGATGAATGCTGACCTGGGTAGTGCGCTTGGAGCGAGTGTTTTGCTGGGAGCGGTGTTGAGGTATGATAAGTTGAGAGCGAAGAGGGATTTTAAGTAGAATTATAAAGAGGATGGGGAATAAACATTTGATGGGTTGCTTGTATTTAATATATTAAAAAGGGTCTGCTGTTGTACGTATACAGAGGTCATTATCAGAGTGCTACTATGAACCATGAATTTCAGGCTACTTTTTTTCTTTTTTGCCAAGAAGAGCTGCTTTTCTCGAGTCAAATTCATCAGTTTCGGTCATTTGATTCTAGTGACTTTTCTTTCTTTTGTTTAATTTCCACCGTTGTCCATGCGATTGAATATTCGAACCCTTGATGCAAGACGGTGTGGTTGTAGATGGCACATCACGGCGTATGCTCGCATCTTAGCTACAAACAGCATCTTCTATCTTAACATGTTACATAATCGAACACTACAATCATGGAAAACTTCCGAGGCCATGATTCACAGATAAGAAAAAGAACTTCCCGGCTGTTCGTTGATATCGTCGTCCTTATCAGCATCATGTGATGCCAGTCACGTGCAACTCATTCAACCTCCGATTCCCACCCCGAGATCCACCCGACATTAACCGTTCCACAACCATCATCCATTATGTTACCTATGTTATGTTAGCCATGGATCATGGAGACAGATTAACTGTAACGCCCCCAGCTCAACATCTCCGCGCAGCAGCTGGATCAAGACGATATCGCTCAAAGTCTCAAAGGCCATGCGATCTATGTCGAGCTCGCAAGGTTCTCTGTAATATTCCAGACCCCTCACAGCCATGTCAGCTATGCGAAAGAACGGGAAGACAGTGTACTTTTATCGGAAATCCAAGTAAGAAACCAAAGGAGCGGACGCGACGGCAAAATGAGGTTCCGCCGATGCAAAGTGTAAGAGACGCCGCTCTGTTCTCAGAGGTGATGGATACCTCAAATTCAATGTTCGAGTCACAACTAGGACAGGATGAAAGCTGCAATGTGTATAATATGACGGGTATGTATGATATAAATTCGATGACCAGAGATTAACTGAATAGCAGAGAATAATATCCAAGTCGACAGAACAAATGTGGATCTTAATCTCGACATCACTTCGGATGCGATCTGGTCCAATAACAACGACACCTGGGCCATTGGATTGGACCCCAGTCTGACCTCAGACGGTCAAAACTTTGACATGCTTCAGAGTGATGAGTCGCCTGGCTTGGACCTAATTGATCAGCAAACTCCAAGCGATCAACAAATGTACAATATTGACCAGCCGGACACTTCGGCAAGCCCATCCACCACACTCAACTACGCATCTCTCGACCAGAAACCAGGGTGTTCAGCCCAACTCATTGGTTTCTCCAACGAATCAGATCCATTTTGTCTTCAAGGATTTCCGTACAATCATACAGACGAGGTCGAGTTTTATCGGGTCACTTACCGACGAATGCAGCTGGGCTCCTCGAGAAACGAATCTGGCACAGGACCTCCCATACATTTTCTGCAGAGCCATGAGCAAACGGCGTCTGAGGCGAAAAGTATTGTAGAGAAGTGCATGTCAATTAAAGATGACAGGGAAATTCTGGAGAAACTTGTTGATCAAAAGATGGGCGTTGCTCTGGTGAAGCTGTAAGTCATCCGACATGTCACAAAACCCCGACTGACTGATAACAGCTACTTCAAATTTGTTTATGAATCGCTCCCTATTCTTTCAAGATCGTTAATTATCGGCGACGAACACACTTTTGTACAAACAGCATCTACTGGTGTCCTCGCAGGCATATACGCCCTTGCACTCCCCTTTACTCTCTGGGATGAGATGTTTTGTCTCAACAGCGCCTACTCAAAACCCGATCTCGATGCCCTTTGGCAGATTTCCTACACATGCCTCCAAAAGGAACTCCAGTTCCCTCGCCTATCTACTATTCAAATCTTTCTACTCCTTCTCAACTACGCCCCCTTTGACCCCGCTACTGTTGAGCGTCCTTTTGTGTGGACACTTGCTGGGTCTATGCTTGCCATGGCGCAGTCATTGGGGTTAAATACTGATCCCAAAAACTGGAAACTACCGCCGTGGGAGATTAGACTGAGGAGGAGGTTGTGGTGGGCGGTTGTTGTTGAACATACGTGGCGGTCTGTCACTCATGGGCGGTCGTCGTTATTATATAGTGATGATTGGGATGTGTCGCCTCTGACCGAGGATGATTTTGCTGTTGATGGACCAGGCGATGAGTGTCGACATTCGGCGGACCATTTTATCCATTTGTGTTCATTAACCGAGATCGTCGGCAACATCTGTCGACAGTTCTTGTAAGTTGCTTACCTAGGGAGCAAGAACCCAACTAACAGCCCAGTTCACTCCGTGCGGTGTCACGACAGCAATCACTGGACACCTTGATCGAGCAAGCTCGCATACCACGACAACAACTCCTTGAATGGCTGGAAAATCTGCCCGAAAGCCTCCACATTAGTAAAGAATCAGACAGCATATCCGACGATTCGATCGAGAGTCATGGCTCTTTGCACATAGCCTACTATACAGCCCACATCCTTATCCTCCGAGCTCTTCTTCGCCCCATAATCAATCCCGCCATTAACCTTGACCGCCTCCAGCCATCTGTCGGCACCGTTCTACAGGCATCACGGGGCCTGGTTCAAACAATAATCAAATTCACACGCGGTCTCAACGCGACACACCAATCTGCTTTCTGGCCGACCTACACACGACACTGCTGGTCATATCCAGGATTATTCTGCTACATGCTGTGCCTGCAGAGGAGGGAGCCGGATATGGAGACGTATGATCGGAATTTACTTACGACGTGGAGGAAGACGCTGAGAACGAGGGTGCAGACGTGGCCTTTGTTGAGGTTTGGGATGGTCAAGGTGGATGCTCTGTATTGGAAGAAACTTCACTGATGTATGATACCCTTGTAAGAAGATGTGTTTCTATGCGGCGCGTTGGTGGTTGGTAGGTTACAGGTGAGTGATATTTATAATGAATTGATTACTTGGATTGTCACGAGTTTGAGTGTCCTTTGCAAATAAATGGTCATGGCAGTACAATCGAAGCTCTCTGAGCTGAAACTGAGTGGCATTGACCGAATAAACTCTGTGGTCTGGGTTCAAGATACCACCAAGATTATCACCAGAGATACACACACTACTTGCTAACCAGTTGAGAATTGACTATTCATGTCGCTAGCGGATTAGATAGAGAATGGAGCAAAAATGGAGGACCACATCACGATGTGGATACGGTCAAAAAGAAAGAACTTGCGGTTTGTGTGGATCGAACACACGACCTTCAGATATTATGATTGAAGTTGACTTCAGTCTGACGCTCTCCCAACTGAGCTAAACCCGCTTGTTGAAATAGTCAGTGGATATTCAACTTATGGCTTGGAGGACTGCGCTGGCTGGTGGGGTGGTTAGCCTAGGTCTGCGACTCACTGCGGATAGAACGCAGGGTTGGTTCTGGACCTGGAGTGATTCCTTTCGATGTCATTTGTTGTGGTGATTCATTGACGAACATCCAGGTGTTATTTACTGAGAACATTGGACTCAGTCTTATATCTGTAAATACCCGGGTTCTAATTATCAACAGCCTGCACAATCGCCCCGTCCCGTCCCTGATCCAACCCATCCAAAGCCTTCATATCCTCGTCATCCAGATCAAACCCGAAAACATCCGCATTCTTCTGGATACGCTCCGGGGTATCACTCTTTGGCAGAGGGACCCAGCCCTTTTGGAGGCTGTACCTGATCAAAACCTGGTTGGGCGTGACCGAGTGCTTCTTGGAGATGCCGGCCAGGGTCTCGTCGTTGGATTTCTGGTTGCGCACGATGGGGCAGTAGGCTTCGATGACGATGTTGTGCTTCTGGCAGTAGGTGACGATCTCTCGCTGTTGGAGCCAGGGGTGGAGCTGGGTTGTGTTGGTATATAAATCAGAATAATGGACGAGGAGCAGGGGACTTACTTCGATCTGGTTCACATGAGGTGGCCACACCTTGGCGAATTCCTTGAGTTCTTCAATATGCTTGATACCAAAGTTACTCACACCGATACTCTTCGCTTTTCCCTCATCGTACAACTTCTCCAAAGCCTGCCACATCTCCTTCCTCTTCTCCTTCCCGCCATTCGGCGAATGGATCAGAAACAGATCAACGTAGCCTGTCTCGGGATCCAGCTTGTCCACACTCTCAACACACGACTCATAGCTCTTGTCAACAGACCCTCCCGCCGAGAGAATCTTTGTGGTGAGGTAGACGTCCTTGCGGGCAACGCTGTGGTTCTTGACGGCCTGGCCGACCTCGGCCTCGTTGCCGTAGTACTGCGCCGTGTCGATGTGGCGATAGCCGACGTCGAGAGCGGTGTTGCATGATTTGACGCAGACGTCTGTGGGGGATTGGTAGACGCCGAAGCCGAGTTGGGGGATTTTGAGGGAGTTGTGGAGAGAGAGGGTGTCTGTGATTGATTGAGGCATTTTGTCAGTTTACCTATGGGTATATATGTATATGTGTTTGTGTATGTTGATGTAGGTGTAGGTGTTTTGGTTTGTATCGTGTATCATGAAAAGGAGGGGAGGTTTTGTTGAGTGAGTACTCAGTGGGGGAACAAGAGAAGACTGATGACGAATTTCATCATAGTTGCATATAATATGCATAAAATGGTCCATTTATTCAGCTGCTTTTTTTTTCTTCTCTTTTGATTGTTTGTCTGGTTTGGTCGAATCATTTGGCAGAGTCAATGATCTCATCTACTTTGGTAACACGGTTGCGTGGGGTATTGAGGGGTTTGAGACATTCTTTTGGATAGACTAGACACAGCAACTGTAAACATTTTGTTTTATTTCACTTCATCTCATTCATTCCTCCTCGTAACATCTGTTCCTGTCTGGGGTTTTGATTTAATCAATGAGAAAGAATCGTGGTAATGACTGTCAAGCAGAATTACTTTACCTGCACTCTGGGACAAGCGGCAGAATGGAATCGGAAAAATGACAAGAAACCGTTTGAAACAGGTATTGAGCTCATCGATCAACAAGCAGCTCAGATTCCCTACGCTCCTGCACTTGGATTTGCCGATTTTACTCTAGAAGACACCCCAGGTATTCAACTATTATTAGTCAGTATCATATGCGAAGACTAACTGCTACAGCCCCGACAACGTTTGCTCAACTTCGAGACTTGTCCATCTCTGCCGCTGAGGTTCTCTCACATCACGTCAAATCACCTTCAACTGATACCTCGATCGCGCTTCTATGCACGAGCAGTACAGCATTTGCCTTGACTTGGCTTGGCCTTATGCGTCTGGGCTACTCTGTCTTGCTGCTTGCGTATGTTTCTCGTTGTGTTTCTACTGCATAAACTGACATCAGTAGACCTCAATTGGAACCAAAAGCGATTCATCATTTGTGCTCTACACTCAAAGTGGACACTATTCTTGTTGATGAACGAAACAAGTCAAGAACTGAGGGTATCGCTGATGTTCAAATTCTACAGATTCCCACGTATGAAAACACGGGCGCATCTGTCAAAGATACTCACAAAATCGCCGAGATAGCTTGCTTTTTTCACACCTCTGGTACATCATCTGGTCTACCTAAACCAATCCCTCAAAGTCACAAAATGGTCTCTGCTCTACCACGCTTCCCTCACCATGATCAACCAGCGACATTCTCAACTACGCCGCTCTATCATGGCGGTCTGGCTGATTGTCTGAGAGCTTGGACGAGTGGTGCCATGGTCTGGTTCTTTCCTGAGGGGGTGGCTCCCATAACAGAGACCAATATTCTCAGAGCTCTTACAACGGCCCGGAACACAAGTCCCGTTCCTGTCAAGTATTTTTCATCAGTTCCGTACATCCTTCAGATGCTTTCCGAAAGCGAAGATGGCATCAAGGTGCTACAAACTATGGACCTGGTAGGTGTAGGCGGTGCTGCTCTCCCGCCAACGATAGGAGATAAACTTGTTGACAGACACGTCAATCTCTTATCACGCATGGGTAGTGCTGAATGCGGTTTTCTCATGTCATCGCATCGGGATTACTCAAAAGACAAAGAATGGCAGTACCTACGACCGATCAACAATCCGGACATGCTCAAGTTCGAGACTCGAGATGGTGGACTGTCTGAATTGGTTGTACAGCCAGGCTGGCCATTTCTCGTCAAGACGAACCGCGACGATGGCCGTTATGCAACGGCCGACTTATTCGAACCCCATTCATCTATTGAGAATGCTTGGAGGTATCATAGTAGAGCAGACGCACAAATCACCCTCGCCAATGGAAAGAAGTTCGACCCAGCTCCTACAGAGGGGAGTATCCTCGCTTGTACCAATCTGCTACAAGACGTTCTCATCTTTGGCAGTGGAAAGGACTACGCTGGAGCGCTGTTGTTTCCGTCTTCGACAGATACATCCGCCGAAGAAGTTTTGGAAACCATCTGGCCACACATCGAAGAGATAAATGCAGGCTCGCAAAGCCACTCCCGCATCACGAAGCCCATGCTAGTCGTTGTTCCTGTCAAACATGGCGAGAAGCCGTTGGAAAAGAGCAGCAAAGGAACAGTCATGCGTAGGAAAGCGGAGGAAAAGTACAAGGATTTTATCGAGTCTGCCTATGTCAGTAAAGCAGATTCGACTGTACCGGATGATCAGCTTCTCGAGGCGGTACTTGACTGTTTTGCCCAAGTTCTGGGAAGGAAAGTTGATGAGAAGGAAGATCTATATCGACAGGGCGTAGACTCCATGTCGTGCGTCCAGGTTCGAAAGATGATCGCGGCCAAATGCCTCCCCGAGAACACTCAACTTCCGATGAATGTGATTTACGACAAAGGCACTGTCAACTCGTTAGTCGACTATCTCAGACGTCGTCGAAGAGGAACGGATCAAGAAGAGAACGACACAGATGCCCAACTACAAGCTATGCGCGACTTGGCTGAAAAGTATAGTAACTTTGACCATTATGAACAGCAGCGGGGACAGAAACAAGACAAAGTTGTCGTTCTCACCGGAGCAACTGGTTTTCTTGGCGCTCATATTCTTCACCTCCTACGTGGCAACCCATCCATCACCAGAATCATCTGTCTTCTACGAGCACAAACACCCTTCGCTGCTCATGAGCGCGTGACAAAGGCGTTATACAAGCGCGGCATGCCTAGTCTTGATGACTTTAACGCAGAGGATACTCGTCAGGGAAAGGTGGTATGTCTACCCGCCCATCTGTCTGGTTCTAAGCTGGGACTTGACGATGGGGATTATCAATGGGTTGTGAAGCAGGCGACAGTTTTCATTCACTCCGCGTGGACTGTGAACTTTGCGCTACGGTTGGCTTCGTTTGAGGATCAGATTGTGGCTACCAGGAACCTGATCGATGCCGCCGTGCAGGCCAAAGCGAAATTTGTATTTGTCAGTTCAACAGCAGCCGTTACTTCAGCGGCCAGTCCTATTCCCGAGCGTGTGTCAGAAGACCCGTCTCACGCATCACCGCTGGGTTATTCCCAGTCTAAGTGGGTGGCTGAACAGGTCTGCGTTGCGGCTGATAAAGCGATCCAGGGGTTATCTATGAGGATTCTCCGCGTGGGACAGTTGTGTGGGAATAAGGAGGGTGTGTGGAATGTGAGTGAGGCGTATCCGTTGATGCTCTCTACAGCCAAGGTTACGGGATATTTGCCGGATATACCGAATGAAGCATTGAGCTGGTTACCTGTCGAAGTTGCTGCAAAGGCTGTTGTTGAAGGAGCATTTGGTCAGGATGGTGAAATAGGGGATGTATATCATGTTGTCAACACGCATACTCACCCTACGTGGCGACAAATGCTGGAGTGGATTTCAGAAAAGAATGACGGATTCGAGATTGTTGGAGTGTCGGAGTGGTTGAAGCGTTTAGAAGAGGCGCTGACATCGAGGGATCACCCGTCGCAGGCGTTGCTGAGTCTCTGGAAGGGTATGGAGGGTGGTGAAGGGCCAGTGTTTGCAATTGATAAGACGAGAGATGAACTAGAGACGATGAGGGGTGTTGAGCCGGTGAGTAGGGAGAGGATACTCAAGATTTGGGAGTGGGTTGAGAAGAATGTTGGTTCTAATGGTTGATGGAAATCTCTGAGGTATTCTAATCTATGACCTTACTTCAGTTTCAAGCGTATAATTCTCAAAAGTCATCAATGAATAGACTATCGTGAGTCGGTTGTAACATCTAGCAGAGCTTGATACAAATCATGTCAGAATACGCATCAGATGAGTGATTCGACACAGATCACCAGCTTCACGTTAAAGCATTAGATAAATGACTCAGTATGACATGTGCCAAAACAATTACCGGCATGAAGACAAATTATAAAGTGGCGATGCTTCACTACCCGTAGATCTCATCCACTCAGTTACGTTCCCCCCTCCATTTTCCCGACGGTCAGGTTAACCCGTTGAACTGGATAAATATGCATGAGCAAGGCAAAAAGAAAGAAAAGAATGGTACGTCACGTCTTGGCTGGATTGCCAAGGTTCTGTTAATACTACCGTACTGTACCACCCCCCATGAGACTGTGAAACGTGGTAGATTATCCTTTCCGTGGTTGGATACGGATTGTGCGAGGGTAGGAAGTCCCGTTATCTTTTTTGGGTAATGGAAGGTGGTTGAAGGGATTGATGCAGGGGGGGTAATGAAGTGTTTGGAGCAGTAGGGAGATGTGACGGAGAGATATGAGGTTGAAGGTGAGAGTGATTGGGAGT
The DNA here is from genome assembly GCA_013623535.1 of Fusarium penzigii. Taxonomy (NCBI): domain Eukaryota; kingdom Fungi; phylum Ascomycota; class Sordariomycetes; order Hypocreales; family Nectriaceae; genus Fusarium; species Fusarium penzigii. The sequence continues at coordinate 599 of JABFFC010000259.1, read as the reverse complement.
TAGATAGATAAAGATTAGGTTTGAAGCTATGAAGTTTGACGGGTTGAGGAGACGTCATGGGAGGTTCAACCGGATTGAAGGGTTGGATTTATGTGATGACGAAGGAGGCGATTAACCACAACCCTCAGTGAATTTCCTAGCTAGCTCGCTTTTGTGTGATGTGTTGCCCTAAGGGAAATGGTCTAGGGAAGCTCTCTTAGCAGGCTTCTCTGCACATCGTTGCCTATCAGGAAGGGGGCACATGTCGGGGTTCAATGCCCGGTAGCGTATCAAGCCACGGAGTGTGTGTGGTAGAGTTACAGGTTACGTGATGATACATGGTTAAATTTGGGGGAAGACGTTGAAGAGAGGACAGGGTAACAATTTGGAGAATGTTGTTATCTGGCGGAAGTGGGAGGATGATAAAGGGGGGTAATAACATTCTTGGTACTATCACATAGAATGCTGTTCTTATCTTTATAACTGCAAATCGATCAAGACATTCCCATACTTCTCATTAAGAGAAAAGAGAAGAGTAGGAAAACAAAACTTAGGGTAGTCCTGCTTCCTTGTCCATCCTCCACCCCCAACTTTTGTCTTCTCCACCTCCTCTTCTCTTT
>JABFFC010000258.1:0-24524 GCA_013623535.1 Fusarium penzigii | reverse complement strand
AAAAAAAAAAAAAAAAAGGATGAGAAATGTAGTGATTTTGTGTTTGTATTTGGTGTCGAGGTTTCAATCTGGCTCCAGCACTCCCAAAGAGATGGCTGTATTGGGTTTTTCTGATCGAGTTGATCTTTAAAAGACGCGATCGAATAAGGAAAACACTAAAGATAAACAGAGAGTACTGCTTTACCTACTGATCGACGATTTAACTCTGGCTAATAAAGGAACGCGGTTTATGGATCTATGGATGCACACGGGTGCCTGGCGGCGGCACCAGAGTGGGGCCCGTCAGCGCAAGATGGCGATCATCTAACAAACACTGTCAAATCATGTGACTGCCTGGCGTCTTCGCGTTAAGTGGATGGATCGCGTTCTGCGATCACAAACGAAACCATCCAACATCGCGTATCTATAAGATTCTGGCTCACCACCAAAGAAATACTTATAATTTGGAGTCTTGATCACGATACATCTTCACTCTTGAGTACATCTGCCTCCTCGATTGTTCACTCAACTCGCACAAAGACACGCTATGGGAGACGACGCAGGCACGGGCATTTTCGCCGATTGCGCGATCGCGTTCGTTCCCAGTAGTGATCTCACCCCAAGTCATATCAATGAGGTAGGTTGCACTGATTCTGGCCTCACACTTCGAAGCTGACCTTAGTCTTTAGCTATCATCTCTCTTGGAAGATAATGGCGCGACTATTTGCGACCCTCGACGCGACGGCACTCTGCCCATCGAAAAAGTTACACACATCGTTGCTAACACCATCGATTTTCCTCAATACGTGGATTCACAGGCTGTTATGATCCCTGTCGTGACGACGAAATGGATAAAATACTCTCTTGCTCGCCGTAAACAAGCTCAAGTACGACCTTTTTCACCCGATCCTAGGATGATATTTTCTGAAGTCGTCGTTACTTGCGCCGATCTACCAGAAACAGACAAAGAAAGCATCGCCGGCGCAACAATGGCGCTGGGAGGACAGGAGTCAAAAGACGTGTCGCGAATAACGACGCATATTTGCGCACTTTCTGTTGACCATCCCAAAGTTCAAGTTGCGATCGAGAGAGGATGGAAAGGAAGGGTGGTTTTGCCTCACTGGTAAGTTGCCACTCCACCCTTTGACAACAAAGTACTGACCTTGCAGGTTTGACGATTGCTTCAAGCTAGGAAAGAGAATTGACGAGGGTCCATATTTGCTACCAGATCCAGAAATTATGAAAAAGACGGCCGACGATCATCTTGATATTCCCGCCAGCGGAAGCCTGGTGGGTGCCACCTCACCTACTCCTAATTACTTGCCTCTACCACCTGATGGAGAAATTGTCCGGCAGCCTGTCACCATCTTCAACAATAAGCATGTGATGCTCTCATCCGACCTCAGTATTACTCAACGACTCGCAAAGGTCATTCAAGATATCATTGTTGCCGGTGGAGGCGGAGTGGTGAATGAAGTCGATGAGTGTGACATGTTCATTTGCCAGTATCGAGATGGCGACGACTTCGTCAAAGCTTCTCAGTCATGCAAGCAGGTCGGAAATCTGGCATGGCTATACTGGTTAATTGTGCACAATGAATGGACGTCACCGCTTCGCAGGCTCTTACACTATCCAGTCCCACGAAACGGTATCGAAGGCTTCAAGGGCTTGCGCATCACGGTTTCAAACTACGGAGGAGAGGCAAGAATCTACCTTGAAAACCTCGTCAAGGCATGTGGAGCTGAGTTCACAAAGACGATGAAGGCAGATAACACGCACCTCATCACTGCGCGTGACTCTAGTGAGAAGTGCAAAGCAGCTCCTGAATGGGGCATTGCTGTCATAAATCACTTGTGGATTGAGGAGAGCTATGCGAAATGCGAACTGAAACCGATCAACACCAAAAAGTACAACCACTTTCCACCACGAACAAATCTCAGCGAAATCATTGGCCAGACTTTTTTCGACGAGTCAAGGCTTCGGGAACTATACTACCCTGGTGGTGATGATGTCTCACCCCGAGCTAAGAGAAAGCGCAAGATCCTCGAGGCCGCTGAGGAAAATGCATACCATCGCGGCCCAGCGGAGGGAGTCGTCATTGGCCAGGTCGATGAGGATCACGAGATGGAAGACGTGCAGGACGATACAGAGAATGAGCCTCCGGCCAAAAAGTCGGCACCGGTCAAGGCTGCTGCTGCGACACCAGTACGCAAGAGGGACGTCAACAAGGAGAACGAAACACCTTCGGTAGCCTCCACAGGTGGTCGCAGTGCCAAGGCCAAAGCCCGAGATCTATTGCACGAATTGGCTCCAGATATTGCCTTATACGAGAAGGAGAAGAAGAGGCATGGCAAGGGCGGCAACGCACCCTGGGGCGGGAAGCGGATGACAGACCAGGCAGAAAAGGTGGCCAAGTCTAAGAAGGCTTCAAGCCCGGATGTCGAGGAAGCGGACGCCCCAGCAAAGCGAGCGACCAAGAAGAGCAAACCGTCGTTGCCGGACATTGAGATGCGTGTCATCTTGACTGGCTTTAGTCGATGGGTTAATGACAAGCACAAGGAGGACCAGGACCGGGTAAGTGAATGTCTCGACACCATGATCAAACATTGTTCTAATTTTCTTGATAGAAAAGGCTACGGGACCTGGGGATTCAGATTGTTCAAGAGGGTCAACCTTGCGACTATCTAGCAGCTCCTCACATCGTCCGAACAGTCAAGTTCCTCTGTGCCCTCGCACGGGGTCCGACGGTCATCTCTTCAGACTTTATCGATAGAGTACTGGAAACAGGTGAAGTACCCGACGTGAACGAGTTTCTGCTCAAGGATAAAGAATCAGAGCAACGGTTCGACGTCAACCTTGAGAAGTCGGTCAGCCGAGCGAGAGCCAACCGTGGGAAGCTTCTACTGGGAGTCGCCATATACTGCACCGAAAAGATCCGCAACGGGCCAGACAGCTACAAGACAATCTCGGAAGCGAACGGTGCTATTTTCAAGATTTATCGTGCACGAAGTGGGACAACAATTCGACCAACAACGGCAGAGGAAGAGGGCAATGCACCACCCGAGCCAGTCTACCTCCTAAGTAGTGTGGCACCTGAAGAGCGCAACCTATGGGGTCGGTTCCGTGAAATGGCGCGAAAGGGAAACATGGAACCTCGAATTGTTGCGCCAGACTGGTTGCTTGATGTCGCAATGGCGCAGCAGGTGCGTTTCGACAAAAAGTTTCTAGTGGAGAACTACTATGCCGATAAGTTGTAGCTGGAGCTGGCCAATATCAATGGGATGACGTTGTGTAAGTTGGAATCAAAGTTTGATCTTGGAGTTGATGTCAGCATTTGTGTACATTACATTTATCATAAGTCCTTGCTCACAACTATGCTTAGCATAAAAGCTTGCGTAGAGTAGCTTATAAGGCTGCAATGCAAGTCAGGATGGCAGATGGTAATTAGAAGAATTTAACACCAAGAGAGTCGTCTTGTCCAAAGATCTGAGCTTTGCCTCGCTTAACGAGGACATTAAGGGCTTTGAGGAGTATTTCGGTATCCATGCCGTGTATGTCTGTTTCGACAAGTCAGTTTCGTAGGCTCGAATACTTCCGGAGGCGGGGACAGGGGCAAGGAACTGACCTGTGCCTTTGGTACCATCTCCTTCAACAAGTTCGTATACCGTCAAAACACTTCCCTTTTGTCCCGTCTCCTCAACATAGTTCTCCACCAGCTCTGCCCACTCATCCGGTTTCTTCCAGTATATCCAGATGACGTCTCCAGAACTACCTCCGCCGACATACTCTGCACGCCCATCCTTGCGCATGAAATCAACTACATCACGGATGTCGTCTAGTTGAAGTCGGCGATCGAGTCGACGGTTCGTGAAGAGATCGGAGTCGGCCGCTTCAGAGAGTGAAAGTCGGAATATGCGATTGTGACGTGCGTAGGCTAGAATGAGTGCGGACCATTTTGTTCGTTGAGCGTGGAGGGTGGTGAGGTTGGTCTGTCGTGTGAAGAAGGCGGGGAAGTGGTACTCGCGAGGAAACGCGAAGGAGGATGTGTCGGCGGTTGTCATTGTTGGTCAAGAGAATACAATAAATGAAGAGAAGTAGACAATAGCAGGGGAGATGAGATCAAGAGTGGGGTCGAACGATTGGAAGGTATCACGATGATCGAGGTTGGTGGTTGTCTTGTTTGAGCTTGGAGGTTTGGAGGGGTTCAACGTTGTGAGATGACATGACGTGGGGGGGAGTATCATGTGTGGCTCAACGGGTACCACCTTAGGGGTGTGTTGGGCATAGGCATATTTAGGTGGGTGTGGGTGGTGTTTGCCCTCCGGTCCCAGGGACATGGATCCTGTGCATCGCATCAGATCAGTGGCCCCCGAGACCGGCAATTTGTGCAGCCTAAAAAGTCCTCATTCTTTTGTCGTATCATGATCTGAGCTTTTTTTTTTTTTTTTTATAGATTCCATATTAACAAAATAAAATGGGAACATGGAGTATAATAAGGCGGAAGAGAGAAAAAAAAAAATAACGCGATATTTTGAAAAGGGGAAATGGATCTCATTTCTAACCAGATGATTTCTATTCGTACTCTTGTTTTACAGTCTTGGCCCGGAACGGCCGTCTACATGTTTTGCTGGGATATCTCCCGACAAGTGCCAGAAGTTCAATATTCGGAGATCTTGCGCTCGGAAAGAGACGTGTATTCTATGTGTGGCCCTTCCCGCAGAGTTCATTTGTAACATGCATCTCCGCGATCTCTCCAAGATGTGTAGACAATCAGCTGCGGAAGAGAGAGCTAGACTATGATTTACATACATATCAGGGACAAAACTGTTATCTATTGTGGGGAGTTGAGGGAAAAGGGAAGGGGGGGAAGCATATCAGCAACGTGAGAAGCAACCAGTTACAGACGGCATGTTACAAAGGCTTGGAGGAGATGCACTATGAAGAGTTCCAGATGATGGCTGAATGGGGCTTATCAGTTGTTTCAGAGATAAGAGACGGGACATGGCTATTAATCTTGCGTCCGAGGAAAAGCATTAAAAGGTGGATGCATGAAGGAACAATTCCATACTGCTGTAAGTGCACAGTACAGTACTGTATTGAAGTGAAGCATTTGGGATATCCCACGTTCTGTTGCCTCTTGTTAAGTTATCCCACGTTTCTTTTACAGGGCGTGAATATTGTCCCAGTTTTTGATGGTCTCATTCTAGGTAATGGCCATGACTGTGACTATTGTGTTGGCAGGAGTGGATGGATACCTATGGCTGAGCTTCCACCTCTAACCTCCATCTTACATCCTTCCTCAACCATCATGACATTGTCGGTCAAATTCACTACCCACTTGACCAAGCATCTCATACAATGGCCTCATCAACAATTAGCAGGAATTAATTAGCCTTCAATGCTTCCGACTCAAAAAGACATCACCATCACCTGTCGGACGTATGACTGCCGCTGAATTTCCACGCAATCCCCACGTCCCCTGTTCAACTTTGTTTCTCCGCGGAGAGTTTCTGTCAAGCAGTCCTCATCCAAACCCTTTACGAACAAGTCTACCCGCTGCGGCCGCACCACCTTTTCGCTGCTCGCCGCCCTGAATCTCGTCAAATCATTGGTCTCTTATTATAGAGGAAACCATGTCTTATCAAAGATCGTCCGTCTATGTCGGGTCTTTCGCCTGCCTTCGAACCGTACACCCCCCGGGGCGTTTTCGCTGGTCTCACTCTAGTACCGAACTCCCATGATCTCTAACCCAAGACGAAAAAAGAGGACTGAGCCTCTTTTACGGAGATGTTTATCACACCACAATTGGGTAAGAGAGTCCCAAATATCTTGCCTTTCTTCTTTGACCGGAGATGTCAAACACGATAGGAGACAAGGAATTGTGACCGTAGTCGTCCCGAAGCCTGGGCCCTAACTCTTGTCTATGTCTCTCTCACCGAAAGAGGTTGGATGATATGAGGTTATCGGGACAGGCAAGTTTGTTTAAAACCATGGCATCCTCTTGTCAGTTTCTTGAGGCTCTTATATCTTAGCTGGTCATGCTTTCATTTATCCATTTACCTTTTTCATTCTTCGAAAGGTAAATTTACTACACACACAACTTTTCCAATCATGACTTCAGAACCTAAACGCCTGGTCGTTGTCGGCCTGGGCATGGTGGGTATCGCCTTTATGTAAGTCAACTCAAGTCATGAACATATTCAAGTCAACACTAACAACCCACAGTGAGAAACTTCTCAAGTACGATGCCAAATCAAGAGAATACACTATCACAGTTATTGGAGAGGAGCCATACCTAGCATACAACCGAGTTGGCCTCACGAGTTTCTTCGAACACCGAAAAATCGAAGATCTATACCTGAACCCTGCATCATGGGTAAGTCCCCTTGCCATACATACACTAAGACAAGTCCATTAACATCCTTGTTAGTACAAAGACGCAGACTCATCATTAGACTGCCACATCAACACAAAGGCCACCGCCATTGACACAGACGCCAAAACAGTCTCCTGCGCAAATGGAGCCTCCTACCCCTATGATGTTCTTGTCCTGGCCACAGGATCAGACGCCTTCCTGCCTCGCATGATCCCCGGCCACGATGCCAACGGTGTTTTCGTCTACCGCACAATCGAAGATCTTCAGAAACTCATCCACCACTCAAGCACGAAAAAGGGAACAAACGCTGTTGTCGTCGGTGGTGGTTTGCTGGGTCTGGAAGCCGGCAAGGCTATGCTCGACTTGGAGTGTTTCGACCAAATCAAACTCGTCGAGAAGTTTTCTTATGTCTTGGGTAGACAATTGGACGAGACAGCTGGTAAAATGGTCGCTGAACAGGTCATGGAGCTTGGTGTCGACCTTTTCCTCGGCAGAGGTGTCTCAAGCTTGAAGACTGATGAGCAGAACAACCTCACCGGTGTTGTTTACGATGACGGTTTCGAGATGGAGTGCTCAACGCTCTGTTTCGCTGTTGGTGTCCGTCCCAGAGATGATCTCGCAAGAGTATCCAACATCCAGGTCGGTGACCGTGGAGGCATCGTCGTCAACGATGACCTGAGAACAAGCATGCCTGACATCTACGCCATTGGTGAATGTGCCAGCTGGAGGGGTATGGCCTATGGTCTGATCGGTCCTGGTGTCGAAATGGCTGAAGTTCTTGCCTTCAACCTCACACAAGCCAAGCTTCACGCCCCTCGCGTGTTCAAGCGTCCTGATCTCAGCACCAAGCTCAAGCTTCTGGGCGTCAACGTCGCCAGTTTTGGTGACTGCTTCGCCGACCGTGATGGTCCTCAGTTCCTCCCTCCCAAATACGCAAAGACTCTGCAGAACGGCGATGCCACTTCCGCCAAGTCCGTTCAAGCCCTTACATACGCTGATCCCTTCAACAAGATCTACAAGAAATACATTTTCACCAAGGATGGAAAATACCTTCTTGGTGGTATGATGGTTGGAGACGTCTGCGATTACGTCAAGCTTGTACCCCTTGTCAAGGGTATGAAGGAGCTTGATGTCCCCCCTGGAGAGCTCATTCTGGGCGCCAAGAAGGACGAGGACAGTGACGACCTCCCTGACGATGCCCAGATCTGCTCATGCCACAATGTCACAAAGGGTGATATCGTGAAGGTCATCAAGGATGGCACCTGCACAGACATTGCCGGTATCAAGTCCTGCACCAAGGCCGGCACTGGTTGCGGTGGTTGCATGCCTCTCGTCACCACTATCTTCAACAAGACCATGGCTTCCATGGGTAACGAGATCAAGAACTACATCTGCCCTCACTTTGACTATTCCCGCGTTGATCTCTACAACATCATCATGGTCAAGCGTCTCAAGTCTCTTCGAGAGGTGATGAGGGAAGTCGGCAATGATAAGAACAGTGTCGGTTGCGAGACCTGCAAGCCTGCTGTTGCTAATATCATGGCTTCACTGTGGAACAAGCACGTCATGGACAAGGCATCGTACGGTCTTCAGGATACCAACGATCGATTCCTTGGAAACATCCAGCGTGACGGAACCTACTCTGTCGTTCCTCGTGTCTCTGGTGGTGAGATCACTCCCGAGAAGCTTGTCGCTATCGGTGAGGTCGCCAAAAAGTACAACCTGTACACCAAGATCACTGGTGGTCAGCGTATCGACTTGTTCGGTGCTAAGAAACAAGATCTTCTTGACATTTGGGGCCAGCTGGTTGCCGCTGGTATGGAGTCTGGTCATGCTTATGCCAAGTCTCTTCGAACTGTCAAGTCTTGCGTTGGTTCTTCGTGGTGTCGTTACGGCATTGGTGACAGTGTTGGTATGGCTGTTCGTCTCGAGGAGCGATACAAGAGTATCCGAGCACCTCACAAGATCAAGGGTGGTGTTAGTGGCTGTGTCCGAGAATGCGCTGAAGCCCAAGGCAAAGAGTATGTTCACATTCCTAACCTTTTCCTTCCATTATCTGTTATTAACACTTTATTAGCTTTGGTCTGATTGCTACCGAGAAGGGTTTCAACATCTTCGTTGGAGGAAACGGTGGTGCCAACCCTCGTCATGCTGACCTCCTCGCTAAGGATGTACTCCCAGCTGATGTTGTTCCAATTCTGGACCGCTATCTCATGTTCTACATCCGCACAGCCGACAAGCTTCAGCGCACAGCCCGCTGGATTGAGAACCTTCCTGGTGGCATCAAGTACCTCCAGGAGGTCATCATCGACGACAAGCTCGGCATCAATGCTTCCCTTGAGGCCCAGATGAATGAACTCGTCGACAGCTTCTTTGATGAATGGGCTGAGGCCATCAAGACGCCTGCCATTGCGGCCAAGTTCCGACAATTTGCAAACACAAGCGAGACAGTTCCCATGATGGAGATTGAGCAGGAGCGTGGTCAGCCTCGACCTGCTTACTGGGCTCCCAATGCTGTCACAGAGGACTTCAGCACTCTCAAGGATCGATGGTCATCTACCTCGTGGGAGCCTATCATTGAGACAGCCTACTTTGACGGTGCTGATGAGCTTCCCAACGGTATCTCCGCCACCATCAAGCGTGGTGACACTCAGCTCGCCGTCTGGCGCATTCAGGGCGCTTACTACGCCACCCAGCAAATGTGCCCTCACAAGCGGTCCTTCATCCTCTCTGAAGGTCTCATCGGTCAAGAACCCTGCGAGAAGAAGCCTGCCACCAACGGTAACGGTCACACCGAAAACGGCCACACTGAGAAGACCACTTCCCCGTGGGTGTCCTGCCCTCACCACAAGCGCAACTTCGATCTCAGCAGCGGAGAATGCAAGAATGACGACTCTGGCCTCTCTATTGCCACGTTCGAGACAGAAGCTCGTGCCGACGGTATGTTGTACATCAAGCTCCCGCCCGTTGAAGAGCTTGACGCTGCTCTCGGAACCAAGAAGTGGATCGTCAAGAAGGGTGAGGCGGGAGAGTCACCTTTCGCTGAGCTGGACAAGAAGATCAACTTTGTTGGTATCCGAGGCAAGAAGCCTGGGGTCAAGCCTATTGCTGGTAACAAGATGACCAAGCCGATTGAGCTCATGGCAGGCGGGTGTGGTGGTGGTGCACCAGAATGGTAAAAGTATCATAGAAACGATGATGATTTGGTGGAAGATTTAAAAGGCGGTATGGGGTTTAGGAGTTGTTGTTTTAAGGATATTTCGGTTTGATTATACAATAACATGAGTTCTTTTTTTTTTTTAAACAAGATTTCGAAAACTACACTTCTGGACAAGTAGATCAGAAACAAATAATACCACTCTTTACAAAGACAAGTTGCAGTATATTCGTGAAGAATTGTGATGTGATGTCTGAGTAGTTGTAGGTACTTCTAGTGTCTAGCCAACACTATTCATTCAACCTCCCAAGTCTTTCACTCCGTCACTCGGTCATAGAAAAGGACATCATTATATCACGACGTAAAATCAACAGAAAGTTAACATAGAAAATAGTCCAATATTGTAATACCTAGAGTATAGTGTATGGATAAGTGGAATAGAGAAAAAAACGAAAATTGGTTATGAAATTGTAGAAGAAGAAAAAGATGTCGTCGAAACACTTTCAACACAAGAGAAGGAGAAAAGCTCATTCCAAGAGGTTTTCCTTCTTTGCTGTGTCGTTTATAATTCATGGAAACGGTTGAGACTTTTTGCTCATGCTTCCCTTTCTTCCCCTTATCCCAGAAATGTCGCCTGTTTTTATCCGCTTCCCAGTAAATGTGTAAGATTAACTCCGTGAGGCCCCCCCCTCCAGAAAAGATAGATCCCGTCTTAGTTCCAGAATATGAAAAAAGAAAAAGCAATAAACCCATCATCGTACAGAATCGTGGAAAAGTCGACTATGCGTAGTAAGCCGTGTGGGCAAAGGGTAAGGCGGAGGAGAGACGTAGATGTTTAGATATTCGGTTTAACGCGCCATCACGTTCATGTGTCGGGTTTCTGCGTATCTCGTGTTTCTTTTCGTGATTTAGCATCCGTCGTCTTCGCATTCGCTGAGGCTTCCGTAACCAGTGTCGGACTCCATGCCTACCACGCTCTTGGTGATAGCCAGGCATCGTTCGACAACCACTTCTCGGACATCAGATGCAACGCCACACTTCTCTCCAGGAGAACCGCCCATCCAGAGACGTAGACCTCCGGATAGTCGCTCTAGAGACGACTGGAATGTCTCTGCTGCCGCCTTTTGTTCGAACAGTCTCTCCATCAACTGAAGAGCAGCAGTGCAGCCAAGCAGAGACATCTGAGACACATTTCCACCAATCATGATGGAATCGATAATTCGAAGGCCCTGATGAGTGGTACCAGGCTTGCACTCGACTCGGTGAAGATGGGCAATGGCCATGGCGCAGCGGAGAGCAAGTCGAAGATCGGGTGTCGAGGCTTGGAAGCTAGGGTCGATGATGCAGATGTTGGTACTCAAGAGCGCGTCCACCTTGTCGTTGCCCATGGATTGCAAGGCCGCGGCAATATTAGCACCACGAGCCTTATCAACCAGCACAGCACGAGCCACGATTGCACGTGCTTGAGCAATGGAGCCCATGGGAGCCGTCTTGATGGCCAGCTCTATGTCCCTTGTCTTGTCCTGCAAAGATTCTTCGTCCTTCTCCATCGTCGCAACCAGGATTCGATGCAGGGTCTGTGTTGACCACCAGGCGGCAACTGCGTCCATTGGAGAGCCAATAGCTGTGTCGTCGACCACGCTGTCCATGCCATCCATGAGACTCACGCTGTTGTCATCGGCCTCCACGTTATAAGCGAGATTATACGCGCGCTGGATCACGTCGTCGTTCAAAACATCATTGCAGTCCTGCTCAACGAGAACAGCAAGATGCTCAGGCAGGGCATCTTCGATCTCCTCGGAGGAGCTACGGGCGAGCTGTGTCAGAAGACGGTTGAGTTGTCGGGCCTCATTCCACTTGGAACGTGCAAGCTTGGTGGCAATAGCGTTGCTCACACCAAGATGCAGAGCGTTCAAGTTCAGATCCCAGAGGAGAACACGGATATGAAGGGCCTTGAGCATTAGTCGGATGGGGCTGTCAGGGAGAGTTCCAGATGCCAGAAGGGTGAGGACGAGGCGGCTTTTGTTGATTTCAACATCACCACCTGCAAGTTGAGAATCCAGAGCGATGCTCCAGGACTTGACACGGGCAACTTCCTGCTCCTCCGTCAAACCGGTCAGCATCTGGTAGCCATGCACACCAATGGCGTTGCGGACACTGAGCTTCAATGTCTTAAGCATAAGAGCGGCCGCCTCAAGGAAGAAATTATGGCGAGGAACCCAGACAGTCTGTACTGCCGTGAGCCATGCCTGTCGTCGTACATGAATGGGGGAAGCAAGAGATGGTGCTGCCTGCAAGACACCGACCTGCGGCTTCTTGGGCTTTGGTTTGGCTTGTGAGAAGAGTGAGGGCACAAACACCCAGAGGAAGATGCCTAGAAATAGGAGAGTGCGTAGTGAAGTGTGTAGGTGGAAGCCACCAACGCTGAAATTCAACCCGGATGCCAAACTTCTCAGGAGTTGCAGTGGCAGTGCATAAAGTCCGCGTCCCTCCGGCTTCTCGTTGCTCACTTCATCCTCCCGGACAGCCTCCAGGATCATGAGTCCAGCAAGTGAGCCTACCATTAGCTTGCCAAAGTATGGGCCCGCATTGTTCCACCTATTCTGTTGCATCTGTTGCTGCTGCTGAATCTGCTGCTGCCGGATCATCGCCGGGTTACCGCCCCTGTAGGGTTGCTGGGGTACAGGATAAGGTTGGCCTGCTGCCATCTGGGCTGAGATGATCCTCTTCATATCATCGGGAACTTGGATCATGCCGGCTGTCGGGCCACCTTCTTGAGAGGCAGACATCGGAGAGCCAACAAATTGCTGGGAATCCTGAGGATACTGCATCGGCGTAGGTGGTTGCTGGAGGGGACTGATGGCGCCATTCATTGCGCCCGCCATAAAGAGCTTCTCGAAAGCAGCGATGCGTGCTTGCATGGCACCGTTCTCATCGAGAAGTCGGTTGTTGCGCTTCTCCAGATGTCGGATATACTCGGTGGCCTTGCTGAGCACCTACGAATCTGATCAGCACCGGTCCTGAGCCAGTGGCGCAGCGACAAACTTACCGTGGCCTTGTTAAGCTTATGAGCAGGCGTCAAACCGTGTAGTTCCTCGCGATCCTCGGTAGTATCTTCGCCTCGAGCGCTCTTGGACATGATGCGCAGACTAGGAACGCTATCTCTCAGGGAGGCAATTTTATCGTTTAGGTTCGTTCGATATCGCTTCTCGATCATGTTGTGGGCCGTCTTCTTGATGGGCTGGTTACCATCTTCGTCCTCCTCTTCTTCCTCTTCCGGATCGAGCGAGGACTTTCGCTTTCGTGACGCTTTCGAAGACATTTCAGCATTATCTGGCGAAGAGAAGATTCCCATCTTGGCCTCACCTGCGGCTGAGTCGGGACTCGAGGCGCTCTTAGGCGACTGGTACTGGAGATGAGGAGGCATGGCGATATTGCGGAGCTTCTCCTGTAAGGCTGGAGTCAAGTTGCTAAATGCGCGCGGCAATAGAGAAGGGTCTGGGAAGTTGCCCTGCGCTGTGGGTGAGATCGGATTCGAATTCGACAGGACGGGTCCTGTGTAGATGGATTCGGGACTGAAGGCAGTAGATACTAGGCCGTCAAGGCCATCAATGCCGGAAGAAACAGGTAGCTGCTGAAGGTTCTGTCGTTGGTCCTGGCCAAAGGTGAGAGACCAAGGAGAAGGTTGAAAGCCTGGCTGAGGTGGAATACCGTTAGAGGGGTCGTATGAGTCGTAAGGGGGTGTGCCGGCGAATTGCCAGACGGCTGGGTCGTAGTATTGCTGCTGGGTCTGGGGACGGGAGGATGAAGAAGAGTCGTTGGGGATGGAGGATGAGGAGGGGTCCGATTTCACAACAGAGCCATCGTCTCTGAAGGATAGATTTGGATCCTGGTACCCGTACAGGCTCTTTGAGGAGTCATGGTCGGCCATGTCAGAGAAGTTGGAGGCAGGCATGGCTACGACAGGGCCAGCACCAGCACCATGCAGCGATGGGCCGATGGCGGGATGCGAACCACAAGGTGAGGGCGACGAAGGGAGGAGGCTCTACTACGAGAGTAACGTCGAGCAGTCTCTCTCGGACGGGCGTGGGCCTAGATGTTCTGGTCCTTGTCGGGCAACTTTCGAGAAAGGACTACGCCTGCAGCGATTCCTGATTGCTCCTGATGGTGAGCAAGCCTGGGGCGGGCGTGTGGCCTAGAGCTGGCTGGGTTTGAGCTGGAAGGTTTGAAGGGATTGCAAGAGAATGGAGATGGGGTCGACCGATAAAGTCAGCGGATGTGGCCGAAGGTATTGAGTGTATGAGGCAAGCGGCCAGGGTGCGTCAGGTAACAGAGTAAGAAACGAGCAATTCGAACTGGTAATAATGGTCTGACTGAGCCGCGGGAATAGGAAACGATTGAAGGATGGAAATGGGTGATTGTGTGAGCTTTGGGTCGTCTCCGAGACTGGGACGGGTTGGACGGGTTGCTTGCAAGGAATTCGATTTGAGGGGAGGGGAGAGAAATGGTTCGATTGGGACCTTGAGATCAGCCCATCAATGTCTAGCCGAATCCGTGTCGGGCCAAGCCCGTTTTTTTTCGTGGTTTTAGTTAGTCCACTTTTTTGGATGGTTTTCTTTGGCTCAGGAACTGATTCAGAGGTGTAGTGTACTCTGTGGTCCTGTCCTAAGGTAATGTACCATACCTGTACCGTACGGTTACTTCTAGTAAGTACGATGCAGGTTTCTGTCTCAATTTTGGGGGACAAGGAATTGGTTCCAATTGACACGAGGCGGGAACGTGGTAGTTGGTGGGAAAAGGGAGATCGTTAGTTGCTTAAGACTTATATGTGTGGAAATTCGATTCGTTGAACTTGTTTATACACAACCTCGAGTGCGGTTGATGGCGTAAAACAGGGTGAAGAATATTGAGACATTCAGTGGCGACGTAGGTACAGTGCCACTCAACCCCTTAGACTGTACGCCACTATCATAAACAGGGGCCATTCCTGGTGCTGAACTTGATCTCCCTCACAGTGTCATGTCTGGGTTACAACACACAATTTGTCCATCCCACACTGTACACTACGGCTCGGCCCATACCCGATTCGCTCTGACAAGGTCATTTCCCGTCCAACCCACGTCGTTTTTTTTCCCCTAGTGTCGCCTTTTGGCTGAAGCTCACTCATCAATATCGTGTGCTCTCAGGTCTCAGTTCAGCCGACAAAGCGTGGGTGTGGGTGGTACAGATCAATAGCCTTGTGGAAAGGCTGCATCTCTGGTCTAACTACATGTGCCGGAACAGAAGTGCAGGAGGCTACGCTACTGTGAAGCAACATGACGGTTCATGCTGGCCATCGACAACCAAGACCCCCTTTTGATTTACCACTAAGCACTCAAGTCGTTACAGATAAACCACTTGATCGTTAACAAGGCTAAGGCTGATTGATCAACGAGACCCGCCCTGGGAGAAAACGGAATAGGGCCCAGATGTCAAATTTGTCTCGGCTTTCTACCACGCGGGTTTCACAACATTTCATTCTCGACACCCCAGTCATCCCCCACGAGGTTATCTGAAACTGTTGGACAGAGCCATTTTCGGACGTGGAAGAATAAGACGAAATTTGATATTTCATTGTTGACAAGAAATTGAACCACGTCGGTATTAGTATCCCTTTTCACAAACACAGCAAAATATTCTCAACTTTTTTTTTATTACATGTGGGCCGCCAAAGCTCTGACGTCTGGAAGAAATGGGGCTATTCTCCTCTCCCTCATCCGTCATGAGCCCATTTAACCCTTGTAATCCCTACTCTTCGTAGCATGGCTGGACTTCTATCTCAAGTAACCTGTAAGGATGAACCCATCAGATCTTCTCCTGCATGCCACCGCTATGACAGTTGGTTAACCAAGTGAGAAACGATGTTACGACACATCTAACCACTACGTATCCCCTGCACGGAAATTTGTTTCTTCACTACCTAGCCGTTTCAAAAGTCAATTCCGGCTTGCAATAGGGTATGCGCCCCTTCACGATCGTTTTCTGACACGTCGTACTTGGATTGGCTTGCTATCTACCGGTTCACGGTCTCTAGTACCTAAAGTGCGTTTCAAGAATACATGCAGTTGATGTTCCTACAAGAAAGGTAGCACCAGACACGAAGTATACACAAGGACGTGACAATTGCCAATACAATAGATCAGACGAGAACCTATTCATGAGAGATATATAGGTTGTATTATGCCCCAGCTCCTATTCTAACCCCAACTACTAATACTAGTACGTTCAACCTTGACCACATAGGAAATCCAGCCCAGTGTACTACTCCACAGTCATGGTAACATGATGGTATGCATCCAAGTGGACGCCAGAGTTTTTTGATATCTAAAGAGAGGGAAAAAAAGAAGAAGGCAAACGAGAGGAAGAAACAAGGAAAAGAAGAAAATCAGAAATTTCACCTCTCCTAGCAAGATTGCTTTACCAGATATCGTCTGCATTCTGTACTAAATCCATGGTGGGGGTCTTGGGTACAAGTTTCTTCAGCCTCTTGCGCTCATCCTTGGTGACCAATGAAGGCGTCATAGGCATGCACGGTGTGAAAGGCTGGTATGGTGAGTATGGCACTGCGCCCGCCGTATAAGGCGTCATCGCTCCGCTGGGTGAGAGCGGCCCCCGTCTCTCAAAGACGGTCTGCTTCGTGGTCTGGCCGATAGTGTTGGGCGAGGCCATGGCAGGTTCATAGGCACGGAGAGGTAGCGCTCCGCCAGTGCGGACTGCTGAAGGGGCATTGGCGCGTGAAAAGGTAGCACCGGGCTTGGGTGAGGCGGGCAGGGGGGCGAACCGGGCACCGGGCTTTGGAGATGATGGAAGCCCAACCAAGGGAGCCTGGGAATGCTCCGAAACGGCCGACTCGGGTTCATGCTCGGTGGGCGCCTGTGAGATGGATCGGTTGTGTGAGCCGACTGTAGGGAGCTGGTTACCGATGCGCTCGTCGATGCTCTGGACACTCTCGGGCGAGATGTCCGGAGTCAATGGCGGGGCTTGGGTCCTAGTCGGCGGCGCAGAGAGAGGAATATGTCCATATGGAACAGGAGGTGGGGGTGCGGGAGCATACTGTCGAGGTGCTATGGTGCTCATCTCCTGCGATTCATGGCGGGGAAAGGTGGCAGATTGAGGTGTCATGATGGGTGACGAAATATTGACACCTTTCATGGCCTTCTTCTTGGGTGATCGCAGGGCTGAGAAAAGCGATGAGGTCCTCGACTGCGTCTTCTCGGCACCGTCAGCCCTGGAAAGGTTCAGAGTAGCAGGCTTGTTCCTCTCCTTCTTGGATGGCGAGGACGAAAAGGACTGGAAGGACGGGGCCGATCCAGAAGACTGGGGCGGTTGATGAATAGCGCCAGGCATGATGGGCACTTCATATACAAGTCCTCGCTTCTTTGCGTCCTCGTGTTCCAGAACGTGCTTATACATGTCTTCAAGCTTTGACTGCGCCGTAAATCTGTCTGCTGCTACGACCCGTTGATCAACGAAAGGGTTGACTCCAGGGGCGCCGATAGTTGACGCAGGTGAGTTGGATGTGTATGGTGTAGGTCCGTTGAGGTCCGAATTAGATGGCGAAGGGTCCAAGAATCCCTTGATATTCGGAACGTCGGTATTGATGTTTAGGAATCCAGGACCACCGGGAGGCGCAAAGTCTGGACTGGTAATATCCTTGCGTACGGCAAAGTCGATCTCGTCGTTTCCGGCTGCTAGGTGATGGCGACGCTTCTTGGACAAGGCAAGCAGGGTGATGGCGACCAGCACCAAGGAAACAGCGTATGCACCAACAATACTACCGATCTGGATTGGTAGATAGGCCGGGTCGTTGAGAGGTCCTCCAGGGACTGGCTTATCTTGAGATGAGCTGCTGTCGTCGGATCGAATGTGTAGCACCGAAGGGCCAGGCTGGATGTGAGCACTTGAAAGGAGTGACAGAGATAGAAGGAGAAGAAGCTGTGATGAGAAACGAGAACCTTTGACAGGCATCGTGAAGGGAGGAAGGTGAATTTAATGGCGAAGCACCTTTCTTATGAAGGGTGATCAGCTTGTACGATGTGACCTCCTGAAAACTTCAAGACGAAACACTAGGAGGAGAGTATCATGCATCAGAACGGTAACAGCGGCATCAATGAGGGTATATAGCGGAGATTTTTTTTTTTCGCTCTTCTTTGTTGATCAGCCATCAACCATCACTCCATGCGTTAGCCGCTGAACTTAAGTGCTGGACTGTGAGTCGCTGGACAGCACGAGGGACCCTAGACAGAACCGAACCCATGGCTGGCGAGTTTTGGTCTGTCGAATTGCTGCACAATGCTGAGAATGAGGGGGTTAGCCGTCCGAGAATAGAACGCAATCCTTGGTGATGGCAACAGAGTGGTTGCAGGCGAGGCTTGTGGATGAGAGTGTGACGAAGCCATCTACGAGCTGTGGTTGGGCGATTAACCGCTGAACAAAAGTGGTGCCAGTTGTCGATTGGTGGTATAGAGGGGAACCCCCTGTCAGACTTGCACCCAACCACCATATCCAACGCTACGACTGAACATACGCACTCTAACATGAGCAGATGAAATAATAAAAGTTTTTTCGGGCCAAGGCCAAATAGGAAACGAATTCTTATTTAAAGCATCAAATCCGGTTTCATCATGGTTTAAATGTGGTTTGATTTCCTCATTTGATACTTGGCTTACATGATATTATTATCAGAGGAGACCAAAATATCGTATCGACTGTCGGTGGTGCACACAAGTCGCATACGCACAAAATGCAGTGCAATAGCCTAGACTTTGGGATAATCACATAATCCACACTTCCATCACCAATCAAGACACTTTGCTCATGTACTCGTCTGTCACCCTCCGGCGATCGGTGGAGACTAATGTGAGGCCCAATCGACTGCATCATTTGCCCCTTGTCCAGGTTGTCGGGTTTTCCCCTTGATTTGCGCTGTATGGTGGTGGACGAGACTGAATCCTCTTACCATCATGTGATGGACTAACGTTCTTCGAATTAGAAGCCACTCGTTGGTGTGACATCACACTATCTCATCACCCTCTTAATGCTAGTGTAAGATATCGTCTTCGAATAGGAAGCAATACTTGACCGGCGTCTAATGGGTATAGTATCGCACGATCCAACCTAGATACAGCTCTTTTGAAGATGGCATTGGTTGGTAATAATATGCGTGTGACCATCACAATTTCGTTCCCTTTCATGTTCGCAAGTGAATCTGACGCCATGAAACGTGGATGCGGTGAAGACAGTGAAACAGGGCCATAATCTAGAATACTTTCCCTCATGCAGGGTCATATCACTGGTAAATACTACTAGTGAGGAGCGATGGGACGGTGCCATCTGTGATAGTGATGAGTGAGCATATTGATGGTGATTTTCTGACCAGCTGACATTCCTGATTGCCGAAACTTGGCGTGCGATTGGGTTGACTCAAGAAAATACGACACAGTTTATGTGATGTTGATGCGCTATTAATTGATGCTGTTAAGTCCACTTGAAATTGATCATTGAAATGACTGAGCTTGTAATAACGCAACAAGTGTTTACCGTTTCGATAGATACTGAACATGGTCTCAGATCGTTGTATGATTCAGAATAACCGTATCAACCATCAGAGAATTATAATTTACATAATATATTGGTCGTGAATTAGGAGTATGTAAATAGAATAAACAGAATGCTGAGAAGTCAGGTTACCCTATAACGATTCGATCACATGACTCCGTGTCACTCATCAAGATCCATCGCGTCTGCCTCGTTGGAATCGAGCACTTCAACGCGCAAGTGCCAGGCACAACAGCCTACAATCCTGGCTTCAACGCACGACATATCATCGCCTGCCATCAGTTCAATCAAATGACTTCAAAAACTGAATTTCGATGGGAGTTGCCTTGTTATTTCACTGGCAGTAACGCGTTGACTTGACTGTGTCGCCACAATGTCAAAACCAAACGCAAATGATCCTATACTCGCATCTCTGAACCAAGCGCAATGCCGAGCTGTCACGTCTGTAGCGTCCACTGTTGCCATCCTAGCTGGACCCGGTAGCGGCAAGACGCACACTCTCACGTCTCGAGTTGTCTGGCTTGTCCAAAGAGTCGGCTATCTTCCCGCCAATATCATCGTCGCCACCTTTACTGTCAAGGCTGCCAGGGAGATGAAAGATCGCATTGGCAAAGCTCTCGGCGAAGAATGCGAAAAGAAAATTGTCCTAGGAACCTTTCACTCCATCGCTCGCCGATACCTCGCTATCTACGGAACACGTATTGGACTAGATTCGAAATTTGGCATCGCAGATGATGGTGATTCAAGGGCCATCATCCAAAGAATTTGCAAACGACTCGAGCTTGGAATTGAACCTTCTTCTGCAAAGGCATGGATCAGCAAGAAGAAAGCAAAGGGCCCTGACGCTGCTCTGTCGCAGAAGGCCAAGAAACAGCCAAACCACCCAGCGCTAGAAACGTGTTACCAAGAGTACCAGGCTCAACTAGCACGATCAAACCTCTTGGATTATGATGACCTACTAGTCAAATGTGTGGAGCTATTACGGGATCATCCGGAATGCGTTTCCAATGTA
The DNA here is from genome assembly GCA_013623535.1 of Fusarium penzigii. Classification (NCBI taxonomy): domain Eukaryota; kingdom Fungi; phylum Ascomycota; class Sordariomycetes; order Hypocreales; family Nectriaceae; genus Fusarium; species Fusarium penzigii. Next base: position 4,403 of record JABFFC010000258.1, on the reverse strand, counting down.
CAGGCCGTTTTGATTGACGAGTATCAAGACACCAACGGCATCCAGTATGAACTCATGAAGCTCTTTGCCCAGGCGAACCACCGAATCACTATCGTAGGTGATCCGGATCAAAGTATCTACGGCTGGCGTTCTGCCGAGATCAGAAATCTTTATCGCCTTCTACGAGATTATCCAGAAACGGACGAAATCTCGTTAGAAGAAAACTACCGATCATCGCAATCCATCCTCGACGTGTCACTCAACGTGATTCAGCAAGATAAAAAGAGATATCAAAAGGTTCTGCTTCCGGTCCACACTAAAGGTGCGAGACCTGTTCTACGGACACTCAAGAGTTCGGCAGCTGAAGGCGAATGGATCGTGTCCGAGATCAAGCGAGCTGTCATGATGTTTGGAGACATGGTCAAGAATGAGGATGTGGCGATTCTTCTCCGGTCAGCGTCCCTTTCACGACATATTGAGTCGGCACTGGGCAAGGCTGGAGTTCCATATCGCATGATTGGTGGCCACAAATTTTACGAGCGAAAAGAGATCAAGATCCTTTTAGATTATTTGCGTGTCGTTTATCAACCTGACAACAACGATGCCCTGGCCAGGATAATCAACGTCCCAAGACGAGGTATTGGTGAAGCGACCATCAAATCACTGATAGAAGAAGCTGAGCGTGCTGAGACCAGTCTTTGGTCACTCCTCCTGAAGCATTGCAGGGGTGAGCGCAAAGCTACGACAAATATTCGCCCTAAAATGGAACAAAAACTCAACACAGAACTCATCAAGATCGTCTCAAGTCTCCAAAGGCAGGCCAACCAAATCACGCAAAGCAGTCCAGTCACACTTGTCAACCTGATAGAACAGCTTATCGCCCAGCTCAACTTCAAACAACACCTTGAGGAGGAATACGCAGAGGAGCACGAACAGAGGTGGGCAAACGTTCAGGAATTCATCAGCTTAGCCAACGATTTCATGCGAGATTTTGGAACGGTCGAGGAAGATGCCCTTCCCGAAATCGAAAACTTGGTGCAAACGAAAGAGGACGACATGCTCGGCCGGTTTCTGGCTAATGTTTCATTGGCCTCCGATGCTCAAAAAGGAGAAGACTCAAAGGACCAAAAGTCACTCGTCACTATTTCAACGATCCATGCAGCAAAAGGGCTAGAGTGGCCGATTGTTTTCGTCCCATCTGTTTACTCAGGTTCGATCCCTCACTCGCGAGCAGAAGACATCGATGAAGAAAGACGCCTACTATATGTCGCCATGACCCGAGCAAAGGCTCTCCTGTATCTGAGCTGTCCATTGTACGGCTCTCAAAGTATGGGCAACAAAGTCGAGCTGTCACCGTTCATCGCCCCCTTTTCTTCCAAGGCCTTCGAAAAGAAAGGCCCATCGTTTAATAGGACTGTCATTGAATGCGCAGCAAAGATACTGGGCAGAGATGCGCCATGTGACAAGGACATCTACGGGAAGCTTCCGCCTATGTTTTCTCCGGAAGACGACTCTTTCCCCACTGATCCAATTGACCATAAGAATCTGAATGGGGATGATGATGGCATGAATGGTCGCTCATCCAAGAGGCAACGAACAGCGTATCCTACGGGCTCATATAGCGAGGCTGAGGAACGTCCCTGGCAGAGAGACTACGACACCACCATGGAACAGTCATCCGGCTTTACCGTCTCAGCTCTACCTGGTTTCACAACTGCGGGCGCACACAAAGTTGTGCTTGATGCAGCTATAGCGTCAGCGCCGAAGACGGCCGCCAAGTCGAGCATGGGCCGTGGGACAACACGACGCAATGCGGATCAGAAGAGTATGCTCGGGTATGTGACTCAGAAGAATCAGAAGGAGACGCGGGTGGGACACGATAGTAGGATAAACTCGTTGGCCCAAGCACGGTATCAGGCTGCACTAGGACGGCATAATAGCAGCACAGCAAGATCGACAGTTCAGCAAGCTCAGGATATACCCAAGCCAGCTATTGATCCCGAGCTGGCGAAACATAAGCTCGGTGGAAACCAGGCCCCAACAAGGCCTGTGGCAAGGAAAATTGTTGACGATGGTCCCCGAAAGGCCTATGCGTGTTTCTCCAGTTCTCCGCCACGACCACCATCTAGAGGTGAAGGTGATAAAGGGGCGGGAGATGAAGGCAAACATGTACCTGACAGGCCAGCGTCAAGTCTTCATGCGACAACTTTCATGTCAGTCAAGCCTAACGGGGGTGTTAGACGGCCCGTTGGGCTGGGCCCAGCACCTTCCATGGACCGACTGCGTAAGCCATTCAAGCCGTTGACGATTAATCGACCGAAACGCCCAGGCGGCTGAGATGGAATTGAGCATAACATAAATGATAATGCTGGGAGGGAAAGGTGGGAGGGGTTTTTGGCGTTGGTAGGTTTCAGCATAACAGCGTTACGGTTAAGCATAACGGATATCATGTTTAGCGTTATACGATCCAGATGCGATGGAAATGTATAAGTATAGTTAAAATTCCCCAAGGACAACTGGATTAGTTTTATAGATCAGGACAACAGAAAAGCAGACAAGCAATTTATTCAAGGATACTTTTATTACCACTTCACAAGCAAAGCCCTACTACATCATTACCAACAAAAATGTCGCCAACTCTCATCAACCGCGCCATCTCTCCCATGGCCAGCTCTGCCCGCCATGCTCTCTTTTCTACAGGCACACCTATGCTCAAACCCATTGCCGCCGAGGGAGGGACATATGCGGGAGGGTCCAAATGGAGATGGAGTAACCTGTCTCCCAAGACTCGCAGGTACATCATTGCCGGGACTATCGTTGGGGCCTTTGTTGACGGATATTTGTATTCTTACTATTGGGGCCCTGTCTTTGGAAAGAAGTAAATAGTTGATCTGTTGAGATGTTGGATAGGGAGGAGGATGGGGAACAGGGTAGATGTGTAAAGGGAAGGGAGATTAGGAGCAGATCACGAAGTACAAACGCTGTCTAGTCATACATCTGCCATGATCAAACACACTTGGGGTTGGTGTTGCACATGGTCATCTATTTGCTCTATTTGTTAAGGTTAAAATCGGAGGAATCATGTTAATGTAGTCATGACATCGGAGTGCTTGCTCCCCCTTGTATACTGACTGCATGAGTCACATCAACGACAACTAACAATGAAAACGGCTGATTCACCGTGACCATGGCTCTTCTCTAACATAGTAGTCAAACGTGCCTTTTTCCATCAAGATGCCTGATTCAAAGCCTTTCATGGCTGACTTTCGGCTTGCCCCTGTGTCAATCGACCAGGTCAATGACTTTCACAAATTGTGGTCCAACGAGCAAGCAGCTTTGTATAGGTATGATTTGTGGACAATTGACCACAGTTTTTAATACTTACAGTCAAGCTATAGTCAACGAGATGTCAGCACAAGTTTCGAAGAGTCGTTACATTCTTTCCAGAACAAACTTCTCAAAGGACCAGTCAGTAAACCATGGGGTATGGGAAGGGCTATTGTAGTGCCAAAAGGTGACGCAGCTGGAGCTGGAGAAGAAGCAGTGGGGTTCATCACGGTAGGACGACCATCTCCTAATGGACTCATGATTGGGTATGCTCTGCGACCTGATCAATGGAATAAAGGGGTTGGGACTAGGGCTGTGAAGCAATTTCTGGAGGAATACTGGAGGGAGAAGAGGATGGTGCCCAAGAGCCAAGTATATGCGTCTTATGATGCAAAGTTAGAAGAGGAAGAGGGAGAGGGAGCTGAAGGAGAGGTTATAGAGGTTAAACATGTTGTCGGGGAAGTGGATTATGAGAATGTCGGGAGTATGAAAGTGATGGAGAGATGCGGAGGTAGAGTTATTGGGAGTGCTGATGTGAAGCTGAAGAGATTTGATGGGCTGAGGAAACATGCGGTATGGAAGTTGGATAAGTTAAGCCATTAGGCAGGGACTGTGCTGCAGATGTTCAGTGATAGACACGACGGATAGGATAGACGGATTGACTGATTACTGTTATTGCAGTGGATAGATTTGAGAGGGTTTTAGTGTAAATGCCAATTGCTATAGCTGATAATAACCAACCCTCTGTATGTACTGTGATGTTGTGTAAGACATGACTGTTTGTTCTGTAGGAATCTTACCTAAAAACAAACTTGACTCTTACATGGCATTTGCTTTGGGTGATGTGATGTATAATGTTAAACAAAGACAAACAGACAGAGCGTGATGGTCAGTAAATCTTAGATAATCACTTCTCATCATTTGGCCTTCTCCGATTTTACATATATTATCTATTCCCATTCACTTGTATTCCCATCATTCCTCTTGATTTCCTGCCGCCTCACTTACCACTTACCAGTATCCTCGTCGTCACATCTTACTGGGCTGATAGTGCTACAAGCCTATAACTGAGCCCTCCCCCACCCTCCCTGTTCATC